>SZWC01024113.1:7929-19255 GCA_023375785.1 Penium margaritaceum
GTTCCATCTGAGAAGCCAGGTGGCTGCACCATGTAAATCTCCTCATCCAACCTACCATGGAGGAAGGCATTGTTGACATCCATCTGCTCAAGCTCCTAATCATGCTGAGCAACCAGGCCCAAGAGAGTCCTAGCCGTGGTGTAGCTACCAATTGGGGCAAAGGTCTCGTCAAAGTCGGCGCCAGGGATCTGAGAGAATCTCTTTGCGGTGAGACGCGCCTTGTAGTGTTCAACGGTGTTGTCAGGGTTCAGCTTACGACGGTAGACCCACTTCGCCGCAACTGCCTTGCAACCGAGTGGGAGGTCGACAAGCTCGTACACCTCATGCTCAGAAACTACATCAAGTTCGTCCTTCATGGCCTTCTCCCACAGGGAGGAGTCGGAGGCCGTGCGAGCTGCTTGAATAGTCGGGGGCTCAGGTGGTAGAGGGGAGAGCCCAGCGGCAGTAAAGCAAAATGCCACATATCCAGCCACAGATGAGGACAGAGCTGAATGGAACTCATCCTTAACAAGGGAGTACCCCAGTGAAGTACTGGAATTGATGATAGATGAAGCAGTGGATAGAGCAGAGGTAGCAAGACCGAGGGCCCGGAGACCAGGGTCACCAGAGACCACTGGATGAGACTGAGAGGGAAGTGCCCGGAGGCGCCCGCCACGAGTGTAGGGTGACACCGGTGGAATGGAGGGTGCACGCACAGAGGCGGAAGGAACATCAGGACGTGGCTACACAGCCGGCGGCGGGGAGACCGCATGGTCAGATTGTGGAGAGAGAACAAGTGGCAAGGAGACAGTGCCAGGTGGGGAGACAGAAGATGCGCGTGAAACAGCATCAGGCGAAGAAGGAGACGGCCGGGGAGAAGGCGCAGTAAGAGGAGCAGACGACACTGAGGGCGAAGAGGACTGAGAGGGAGAGGAGGGCAAGGCCAAACTCGGTGCAGTGGACGAGGCAACGGGGGGCGACAAGGGACGCCCAGAGGGGAGAACTGAAGGCCCAAAGGGCAGAGAACCACCCCCACCCCGAGAGGGCGAAGCGAGGGAGGCACCAAGGCGGGGAGTGTCACGCTCAAACAGGTGTTCAAGGAAGAGGGCATCACGAGACTCGATGACACGGCACCGGGAGGGATCCCAGAAGTTTCACGCTTTGGAGAAGGGAGAGATGCCCAGAAAGAGGCAGAGCCGGCCACAAGGGGACAGCTTGCCATCGCGGTGGTCCGAGGGGACCCACACAGAGGCAAGACACCCCCAGACAGGGGCAAGGCGAAGATTGGCACGTTGACCAGTCCAGCGTTCAAAGGGGGTGACAGAGTGAGGGAGGGGACCATGAGGGACACGGTTCCAGACCCAAGTGATGTACGACATGGCCTCAAAGGCAAAGAGAGTAGATTGGCTAGAGGCAGAGAGGAGAGAACGCACACCATCAACAAGGGTGCGATTCCAGTGCTTAGAGACACCATTTTTTTGAGGGGTGTAAGGTGCTGAAGACTCTACCCGGACACCACGAGAGGAGAGGAAACGAGAGGTGGGACCAAAGAACTCACCACCACGATCACTGCGAAACACACGCAAGGGCTTGTTACAGGCACGCTCAACCTGCGGGAGCCAGGACTCAAGAACATCAATGACGTTGCTTTTGTGACGAAGGGGAAAGACCCAGCGGTAGCAGGAGACATCATCTGTCAAGCATAGGACGTAACGACCAAGGCCGCCAAGGATGTCATTGGACAATGGGCCCATGACGTCAGCATGCACCAGGTCGAGGGGTTGAGCGATAGTGGACTCAGAGGTGGAAAACGGGGAACAATGCATCTTGCCACTGGCACAGTCAAGACAGGTGGACGTGCAGAGAGGAGCAAACGTGGCATGGTCAAGGCCGTGGGCGGGCCGAAGGCGAAGAAGGCGCTGGATGGCGGCGGTGTGAATGTGGCGCGATCATAGCGCACACCACGAAGAACAACACGGCCAGACAAGCAAAGAGAGATAGAGGCAAGGCCACGGCTGGAGGAGAAGTCCATGTCGTGGTCGTCAAGGGTGGTCATAGAGAGAAGGCTGACCTCAAGGTCAGGCACGTACAAGACGTCAAGAAGATAGACAGTGCCACCAGGACCCACAAAGCATACCACACCAACACCCTGAACAGGGAGCACCTGGACGGAGCCAGTGCGGACGGAACGTACGGACTGAACAGGGCTAAGAGAGATGAAGGATGAACGACAGGAGGTCATGTGATGCGTGGCCCCAGAATCGATGATCCAGAGGCCGAGCGAGGCACGAGAGGAGGGGAGGACAAGACAGACAGCAATAGTGCCGCGGGCAATGAGAGAGGCCGAGCGACCAAGATGTGTGGGGTATGTGTGTGATTGCCATTCTTCAATCTAGGCACAATCATCAGGCAAGTCCCCTTGAACACGACCAGAGGAGTCACCACGAAGAGTGACCTCATACTCACAAACAGACACGTGGGACTGGCCACTCACACTCTCACCTCCCTGAGAGCGAAGGTGAAGCTCCGCCAACCGACGTTCAAGGGTGCGCTCCTCTTCACGGTGATCAGAGGAGCGCTCCAAGGAACGGTCGGAGGAGCGGTCAGAGAAGTGCCCATCGTCACGCGCCCAGTGGGGTACGTGGTAGTGAGAGGGCGGAGGACCGTAGTACGGTGGTCCAGATGGAGGAGGAATCCAACCCCAAGGGCTGGGCGTCGGAGGTGTCGGGTGAAGGGGGGGAGAGGTGGTGGTGGAAAGCGTAGAGCCAGTGGAGGATGATGAGGAGGAGGCGGCAGTCCCTGCAGCAGCGACAGATGAGGTAGTAACACCGGTGCATGCCCAATGGGCGCGCATGGAGGAGGCCAAACGGGCATCATCATGAGGGGCAGGGCATTTTGGTGCATAGTGACCAGAGGCGCCACAGTTCCAGCAGGTGATGTCAGCAGCAGTGGTGGTCGAGTTCTTGCCACTGCGGCCACCCCCACGGCCTTTGCTCCCTCGACCGCCACCCCGACCGGAACCACTACTCCCACCTCTGGAGACACCTTGAGTGGAATGTGCTGCCGCTTGCGACGAGGACAAGGGAGCAACGGCAAAGGAGGAAGAGGTGGAGGTGGTGACACCAGCCAAAGCAACGCGATGCATGCGCTTGTTCTGGAGGGCATTCCACCTGTCGGTCAGACGCGAGGCAGTGAAGTCAAACAGGGGGCCGATCCCAGTGGGGAATTAGCAGGGACAGGTTCAGAAGCAAGGCGCTCAAGTTATGCTTGAAAGACATGGAGATAAAAGTCAGATAGCTCAAGAATGAGGCCAGCAACGATGGAGAGGCAGGCGGAAAGAGAATCGAGGGCGGCCCTGCCCAGGTCTCGCAACAGACGCAGACTGCGCGCCCAATACTCATCTGATGTCTCATACGCTCGCATCTGCAAGGTGTTAAATTGCACCGTGAGGGCGCTCTGGGCAGCGTGCCCAGTTACTGTCTTGCGGCGGCGGATGAGAGTGTAGGCGCCGACCGGGTCAGCTGGCGTGCCACAGGAGGGGTCTGCATTGTACGTACCAATGTCGTCGAGAAGACTTTCTGGACCTGCATTGATGAGTGCTCGCACAGCGCGAGCGGCCTCTGTAGGCTGTGGCACAAATGGCGCCTTGTCAGGCGAGTAGTACTCCTAGAGAAGCTCACCTTGGGCCCACGCGCTGAAGCGAGTCTCCCAAGACGTGAACGTGAGCTTGGAAGTGAACTGTGGTGGTGGAGTTTAAAAATCCTTCTGCCAAACTGGAAGCAGAGGACGGGCAAAGGCTGTTGCGGAGAAAGAGGGAGAGGAAGAGTTGGCAACGGCACCACCGGGAGGAGCAGACGAGTCTATTGAGGCAGACTCTGTGGTAGGTAGAACTGCAGCAAAGGTGGGAATGGCACGCAGTTTCTCAATGACTAGTGCAGTTACTGTAGCAGCTAGCTCATATTGTGCTTCTTGCCCCCGGTAAAGCTCATCCTCAGCTTTGCAGCGCTCTACTTGCGCCTCACCAAGGGCGGCCTGAAGGGCCTCTATATTTTCCTCTGGTGCAGGCATGATGGAAGGTGGAATAGGAACTGAGATTGAAGTAAGAGGAGAGTGAAAGGAGAACAAAGAGTCAATTGGAAGGCAATGCTCACCGAACTAGTGACGCAGGAGAAGATTGAAGAGTGGCAACAAGACAGTTGCGGCCGATGAAAACAGAACTGCCACCCAGCCTGCAACCGCCATGGTGAGGCACAGAAGTCCTGTCGTAGCGGCTCCAGCGACTACAGCAGTGGCAGATGCCACGAGGACACCGGTGGTGATGGGTTTCGTTGCGCCACGCAGGGCGCCAGTAGGCGTCAGCACTGCTGAGGCAGTGGACGCTCGGATGGAGCCAACGGAGCTGGAAGTGGCATCTGCTACTGTGGAGGTTGCCGTGGCAATAGATGCTGCGGCAGCTGTGATCTGTGTGGCGATGTTGGCGGCAGCAGTTGCCAGCAGAGTGAGTGTGGCAGCTGTGTGTGTGTATGCTTCACCTGCCCAGCCAACGGCCGTCTGTGCGGGGGCACGGCAGGCCCTTGCTGTTGCTGCAAAGGTAGCTGCCGCACCAGCCGCTACGTCAAGGATAGCGCCGGCCAAGTTGATTGAGTCAGTATGAACGGAAAGAACCGGGATGACGCCGGTCACCTCGGGTGCAGTAGATGCTGTGTCAGGTCCTACTGCAATAGAAGGAAGAGCAGGAGTGGGTGAAGCGGACGGTTCAGGAGGTTGGGAGCTGCTAGTAGGTTGCATTCGTAGTGACAAGGGCGGTGACGGTGGTAGGTCGTCTAGGGTGTAGACTTGGCGATCGATTTCCTCCCTCTCACACTTTGCTGCAGTGTCGATGTCCTCCTGCCAGTAGGTATGGTCAAGCATGCGCACCCACAAGGGGGTGTCGTCATCGTCCGCCAGCGTGGAGTGCTGGGTGAGCTACTGGCGCAGCAGAGACACTCGTAGCAAGCGCACCACCCAGACTGCGGGAAGACAAGATGGTGTGCAAGGAGTGACGGGTAGCGGAGTGAAGGGAAGTTGCAGCAGATGCTGCCTCAGATGCTCCAAGGGCTGAGGAGAACAGCCAAGAGCGACTGAACAAGATTAGGTCAGGATCCGCCGGACGGCACAGACGTGTCGACGGTAGTGGCAGTCCGAGATGGAAGAGTGGCCAGGAGTGTGGCCTAGGGTGCTCCGGGCAAACGAGGGAGCAAGGAGATCGGGTTCTGCGAGATATTGCCCGTGAGTGTGGGAGAGGGAACTAGGTGTTGCAGGAGGAGCTCAGATGAGCACCACAGAACGAGGTGGCGCTCTTGTTCAACGCCGAGCAGATGCGGAGTGCAGATTCGGTGCTGCGGTGAGGTCAGGTGGCCGAGAGGGGCTCGGGTGTCCGCAGAAGCGACTGACCAGGATCGAGGGGCGGTGGGCGGGATGCCTCACATTGCTCTGATACCAGTAGTTACCTAGAAATTTCCTAGGCTGAATGTGTGAGAGCAAGCAACCACGTGCGAGAACCACACGACGCCATGGATGCGGAAAGCTTGCCTGCATTAGCTCAGGTAGAACCAAGACAAGGAGTGGGGGGGAGCGAGAGAGACTTAGCATCCGGTGAGCGTGCACTCGCCACGAGCATCACACCCAAGCGAGCACACACCGCCACCCGGTGGTCGAGCCCGGCCGCTTGGCACAAAACCGAGACAGCGGCTGCTCACCAGTGCGCGGGTGAACCCGGCACAGTGGCCCCCTAAGGATCAGCACCCGGGAAATGCAGCTCCCCCAAAAGACACTCAAGGCAAGCAACATGATGCAGGGCACGGCAGTGAGAAACGTACGGGCCCTAGCATCTACCACATCTCAGAGTCAAAGTGAATGAAAGAGGATCAGACAATGGCCACATGTGTGTCAAGAGTTGTCCCTGGGTCCAGCAGTAGCGGTAGCATGAGAACGCCCATGGCTCCTGCCAGGGGTAACACGCCTGTAGCTTTCCCAGGTAGGGCCATTGTCATTCAATCTGTACAGGTGTGTGCAAGGTATGTGGAGGCAAGAGTGTACAGAGTTGTGAGTGGCCAACGAACTTCAACACCGGGTCTCGACCAACAGGAATGTATCCAACATACCCCAAACACAACCAGACTATATGGTGACACACTAGCATCACGGTCTAGCCAAACTAGGCAAGTTTAGGCCGCCTGAGACGCCGGAACACGTAACCGGACGTCCGGGTCTCAGCAACATGCAAGCTACACCTGTCTTACAAAAGGCCTCAATCACAGGACTCAATCAATGGTGCTGGGTCTCCCGCAGTACCGGTACAAACCACCGTGTACCCGGGTCTCGACCAGAGAGAGAGTCCACAACCTGTCAGAGAAAATATGCAGTCAATCTCTATGGGGTCTCCCGGAGCACTGGCACAAACCACCAAGTGCCCGGGTCTCGACCACCGAGAAAACTCTATCAGACATGCACGCGTGAACTGAGCTGCTAGAATGCACCACACGTATCACAGAGGGAGTAAGGTTGCCACTGGAGAACAATCAGCGCAAGCTAGGAGGCTCTCTCTGCACAAGACTACATGGCAGCTCAAAGCCCATACACCAACACTCCCCGTGGGCTGTAAGAGCTATCAACAAGGGTACCAGATTGGAAGATAAATACACTCCCCCTCAATGAGAGATTCCTGGGAACATGAACTCAAACGCCCGTGTGACCAGATAAGAATGCTCCCCCTGCATGTAGGAGGCCACAAAGTTGTCGCCTGCAAAGAGCACTAAGTCCCCCCTAGCCCAAACGATCCTGGGAGAATAATCAAGTAATGGCTAGACCTGAGTGTGGCTCTGGATGTGAAAGCGTCAGCAAGGAAAGGAAGATGGGGCTGAGATAGCTACCATGTGCACAACTCACTCATACATTGTCCAACACCTTTCACTCACCAGCTCCGGAGTAGTGTGAGAAAGGCAACTCGGTCTCACCTCACACTCCCGGCGGCTGTGAGAGATCCCAGCAGGTAGGGTCCAGGGTCTTACTCTGATCGGACTCAGAGGGTGCAGGGGTGGAGAAGACGCTGCCGAATGCTTGACGGTCAGGAGATGGGGGAGAGGCTGGAGCCCCCACATGTGGCAGCTTCCAGAAGTGCCAACCAGCAGACTCTGGCACTGTGTGTGAAGAGAGGATGGTACTGAGCGCTCCTGGAATGGAGGGTGAGGATGAAGTTGGGTCTGTGTGTGGAGAGCTCGTCACTGTAGGTGGTGTAGAAGCTGAACACTCCAGCGACCGCAGGTACCCCTGCGCTGTGACCAACTCACCCTGGAGACGAGAGGCACAAAGACGCAGATCGACATGATCCTCCTGAGTGACTGTACGGGGCTCAAACTCTACATCCTCGAGCACCGCCATCACCTCACTGTAGGTGGTGGACAGGGAGTCTACAACTCTATGGAGCACAACCACCTCCATCTCTGTTGCTTGAAGCTGAGTGGCTGGAGGTGCCATGTCTCCTGAAGCAATGTGTCTCAAAATGTCCTGGGACTGAGGCAAAGGATCATCAGAATGATGTAGATGCAGGACAAACTCTGAGGTAGGAGGAGTGCAGGAAACGGAGGTGAAGAGGGATGGACCAGGTACAGAGAAGGAGGATGGGGGTGAGCTGAAGGTTGTCCCAAGTCTGTCCGGGGTGTCGTCACTGCTCACTATCTCAAGATCCCCATCCTGTGAGTCGCTGTCCGAGGGTGCTATGGAGCTGGACTCAGAACCATCCAGACTGTGTCCACTACAACCCTCTCTCAGCATCTCGGCGAGCACACTTTGCAATGCACGCAACCACTCCTGTGCATCCCTCAGCTCATACTCTCTAGACATCTGTATGTGATCGCCCCTTGTTGGAATGATGCTCCTCACTATGGCAGGAGTGACTCCAAAAAGGAACACCAAAAAGACAAGCCTTAGTGGCTTAGTGGTTAATGGTGTGCACCTCTAGAGGCAGGGGCCCGGGTTCAGGTCCCACAAGATGAAATTCTGCCCTGCCTCAAGGGAGGTGGAAAATAGATGCCAGGAAGCTAGCTCAACCTCTAGAGTTCCTCTTTAAGTTTCTAGAAGGCCAGGTGAGGGTCCAGGAAGGTGGCACACCTTCTAGAAGGGGTGACTTGTCCTACACGGCATCTAGAAGTGTCTTGGTCTTCTGGACACCTTCCCTCCTACTAGAAGCAAGCTGAGGAATCTAGGAAGGGGCAGAAGCTTCTAGAGGAGGGAAGGGATGCCTTCCTAGGTGGGAAAAGGACAGCCTACCAAGGAGCACTCTAGAAGCCATAGAATCTGCTAGGAAGCTCCAAATCTGGCATGCTTTAGTGTTCTGGAAAATTATATCAGTGGCTATAAAATGCCACTGCTTGTGAACCTTGATCAAGTGTTAATTCCCATCCAATTGAGGCCAAAACTATTGCCTCACTCTCTGACCAGATTTTGCCATCTTTGGAACCAGTTGCCTCCATAGTTTCAGTCTCTCCAAAAACAGTTGGTGGTGTGAACCAGCCACTGCTAGGGACCCTCCAGGGTGCACACTCACCCTCAGGCCAACACCCCTCCCCATGTACCCAGTGAAGATGTCACTGGCAGCATCCTGTGGTGCAGGGGTATCGGCCGACAATGTCTCTCGAATGGTAGCGACGTAAGTCCCCTGTGCATTGATCTGGGAGCAAATCTCGTCCTCCTCAGCTCGGCATCTCGGACAGGAATGAGGAAGTGCTGCTGAACTAGTGAAGGGAACTGACCCTTTAGTCACTACCATAGGTGTAGAAGACTCAAGTACCCTCCCTAACATCTCACACGTGAGAAAGGTGTCTCTGTTAGCTGCTGCACAATCGCTGACAACTGAGGGAAGAGCAGGCACATCTGATGCGGTCGATGTAGCTGAGGCTACCAATGTGGCTGTTGCTGACGATGTAGCTGATGCTACCGACGCAACTGATGCTGACAATGGAGATGATGTTGTCGATGCAGCTGATGTAGCTGATGCTACTGATGTAGCCGATGCTTCTGATGTAGTAGATGCAACTAATGTTGTAGAGGATGTAGACAGTGAGGCAGAAGATGGAGCAGATGGTACTCTTGGTGCAACTATCACAGCTGCTGCAGCTGGTGAAGAAGTAGATGGAGCAGCTGGTGTTGCTGGAGCAGCTGTCACAGCTGATGCAGCTGGTGGAGAAGTAGATGGATCAGATGGTACTACTGGTGCAACTATCACAGCTGCTGCAGCTGGTGAAGAAGTAGATGCAGCAGCTGGTACTGCTAGAGCAACTATCACGTCTGATGCAACTGGTGGAGAAATAGATGGAGCAGATGTTACTGCTGGTGCAACTATCACAGCTGTTGCAACTGGTGAAGAAGTAGATGGAGCAGCTGGTACTACTGGAGCAGTTGTCACGGGTGATGCATCTGGTGGAGAAGTAGATGGAGCAGATGGTGCTGCTAGTGCAACTATCACAGCTGCTGCAGCTGGTGAAGAAGTAGATGGAGCAACTGGTGCTGCTGGAGTAGCTGACGTAGCTGATGCAGATGGTACTAAAGAGGATGCGGACTGTGTGAATGTGTCAGAGGTTGGGACTACTACAAAAGATGTAGAATCTGCAGAGAATTCTGCTCCTGGCGATGCAGCAGATGGGGCAGCTGGTGCAGCAAGTGGAGCTATACCAACTGATGCAGCTGGTACTGTAGAGGATGCGGGAAGCGTGGATGTAGGCTGTATGGATGTGCCTGATGCTACTACTGCTGCTGAAGCTGTAGGAGCTATAGAGGGCCCTACTTCTGGAGATGCGACGGGTGCTCCTGCTCCATCCTCGATGTTCGCTGACGATGAAGCTGACAAAGAGGACGGATCCACGCACCCCCCCTCAACCGGTGCAATGACAAAAGCAGGTGGAGATGAAGGCGTGTCGGAGACGAGACGAACATCACGCGCTAGACGACGATGACGTCGTCGAGAAGTGGGCTGACTGGGAGGGGGCATGATACCAATGGAGCGTAGAATGGAGAGGATAGCTGCAGACTGAGAAGAAAGATCTAGGACAGTGTGGGAAGGTTCCTCAGAGGAAGATGAGGAAGATGAGGATGACCGCGAACAGGAGGAGTCAATCTGAGGGAAGAAGAGGTGGTCTCGGACCTGCTGCATCATGTGCTGTAGACTCTAGAGCTTGCTGTACAGGACAGCCAGAGCGTCGGTGTGGGTAACGGACGAATGAGGTAGATCCGCCTGCTGTGGTATGTGAGGGAACTCACGAGTCTGGAGCCAGGGTGGATGCCATCAAGTGGGGCGCATGTGACGCTGGCGCCAACCATGGTGGTGAAGAGACCGACCACAGGAGTGACTAGCACCACCATGAGGTGGTTGTGCTGGTGGCGAAAGCATTGTGCCAGAAGGCAACCCGTGCTGGGAGTGACTGTGTCCCGACGGTGGAGAAAACGGCCACGGGAGCACATGGCAGGGGTGACTACGTGGTGGTGGTCCCAGCAACGGTCCCAGCGAGTCTGATGATCGAGGATGAGGAGGGTGAGAGTGCAGAACACTATCAGTGGACGAGGGAGAAAATCCCTGTGTGAGGTAAGGGCCAGGAGGTGGCCCTGGCCACGGCAACATCGTGTCGAGAGGAATAATGAGATGGGATGATGTGAGAGGTTCTGGCATTGTCCCTAGGTAGTGCAAAGAGAGAGGGAAGGGTCTGGAATTGACTAACGAATAAAATGGCTGTGGTGCATGGTAGACGTACTGGGGTGAAGAAGAAAAGTAAAGGAAAGAAAGGGATAAATGGTAGGATATCGAGGAAGATCACCCTTCCTTGGTATGTACGAGAGAGGAAAGGAAGATTTTGAATCTACAAAACAAATGTGATAGAAGGTTTTCTTACATCCTTGTGTGTTCAGAATATTTTCTAGACTATCCCCCCCTTTTTTCTTGGGTTTCTCGGGTACACCGGATTCGTTGGCTGCCTCCAATTTTGTTTTGTCAGCTCCCCCTCACCCGGTTCGAATCTGGTCAGGAATTCCTGCAAGGGGCACCACCTACGCGAAAGAGTGGGCGTCGCCAGAGGACGTCACCCCAAGCGAGATCCTCTGGCGAGCCTTGTCAAGAGCCTCGATTCGAGGTTGTCGACAAGACGATCACAAGGTGCAAACGGAGACGAGCAGATGATGGTGACGTCAGCAGGACCGTGAGAGAGCAAGTCCATGGGAGCGAGCGAGAGCCAGCAAGCAAGAGAGTGAGGGAGACGGTGAAGGAGAGCAAGAGAAGCGAGAGAGAGAGAGAGAGAGAGAGAGAGAGAGAGAGAGAGAGAGA
>SZWC01024113.1:22046-32907 GCA_023375785.1 Penium margaritaceum
TGTACGACTAGGCTGAAGAGCGCCCGGCTGGTGGTGAAACGGCCAACCGGGGCAAAGACCTGGTCGTAGTCAACTCAAGCAACCTAGGAGAGCCCTTGGCGGTGAGCCAGACCTTGTACTTGTCCAGGGGGCCATCTGGCTTCCACTTTCGGCGAAACACCCACTTTGCCCCTATGGCCTTGAGCCCAGGAGGAAGCTCCACGAACTGGTACACTACGTGCTCGTTGATAGCGACGAGCTCCTCCTGACAGGCAGCCTTCCATTGGTCTGTGTCGGGAGCAACACGGGCCTTTCCTAGGCACTATGGGTCGAGTGCCAGTGGGGACAGCAGTGCCATCAGCACACGGGCAACGCAAAGTCCTATAGGAGCCCGAGCCCAAGTGATGAGACCGTTAGACGATTCTCCTAGGAGATGAGAGCGTAGCCTATGGCCGAGCCTGGCTGAGTATCCTGGGCAACAAGGCCAAGAACCGTGAGGCCAAGGACCTTGATGCCAGGTTCACTGCTCACGACAGTGTGAGGGGAGGAAGGTGTGTCGACGGGTGTATTGGAGGCTGGACGGGGGGCCCTTGTGCGAGGACCCGGGAGCGGCGCCGGCTCACGAGGCTGTAGAATGCCATCCAAAGCGTGGGTGTAGACCTGGTGCGCCGGGGTTCCAGTGTCGGCAGGGGGAGCCCGGCGAGGACGAGGTGGTAAGGTGGGGTTAGGCATCGGGTCCGATGTTGGGGAATCGCTAGAAACGGGCGGATCCATGAGGGTGGGTGCATCGGAGGCCAAAAGGGGATCAGCCAAGGAGTCAGGCTAGATTGAGGACTCAGCAGAGGACTCCGACTCCGACGGGTGCGCGGCATCGCCAGCAGGGGACCTGGCCGGTGAGGTGGACGGCAAGGGAGGAGCATCCGGGCCATCCCCTGCCGCTGGTGTGGATGCAGGCGAGACGGCCTGTGCCTCTGGAGCCGGAGTGGCGGCATGACAGTAGCAGCTACAGGAATGCCATCCTCCAGGCGCACAGGAATGCCATCATCCAGCGCGCGCTCAACCTCAAAGCTGTTCTAGAACAACAACTCTCCAAAATCTGCCGTCGCACAAACCCTCCTTCCACCATCTCTCACGTCTACGACATCTCCAAGTTCTATGACGGGTGGAAGCAGAAAACTGTGGAGGAGACCAATGACAAGGTCATGGACATGGTGGCACGCCATGAGCTCACATGCATCTCAACAGCGCACAAGGCCAAAGCCGCCCAAGACAAAAGAGAGGCGGCAGCAACAGCAGCCGAAGCCATGGACTGGGAGCTCACAACGGCAGAGCTTATCAAGATTGAAGTCAAGAAAGCTCTTGCCAAGGCCTTGACCAGCCTCTCCAACACGAAGAAGGAGAACTCCAAGCCGGACAACAAGAAAGGCACAAACGGGCAGGGCAGAAAACAAAGCAGCAAGCCAAGTGGTAATCACAAACCACAAGGCAAACAACCAGCCGGACAAGCCGCCCGCCCAAAAACTACCAAGCCCCCAACTGCCACTACTCCACCTAAGCCCATCGCAACAAACAACAGGAGGTCTCCCAAGAATGTGAAGCAGACAGGACAAGGCCGTGACAACGTCAAGAACGTCAACAGAGTCAACAACGTCAAGAAGAAGAACTTGAAGAAGAGAAGCTCAAAAAACGAATGAGGCTGCGCACGCGGCTCAAACTCCTTGATCTCTCTTTGCATGACCTTGCCCTGTTTTTTTATGGCCAAAAAACCCCCTCTCGGCTTGACAACAGAATGGTGAACAATGGAGTGTACAACCTCAGCAAGAGGTGCCTCTCCAATGATGCAACCAAACTACTTAGCTTAGGCCTCAACTTCATAATGAGGCCGCCTGCTTGCTCGTTCTCTCAGGTTGAACATAGCCTAGATGAGCTTTGCAGAAACGCCAGGCTGACATGGCTGTTCAAAAATAAGAAAGATTCTACTGTGCCCACGTTTTGGATTCCCAATCCGAATTGGATGCCTCCCAAGGCACCATGGGATATTGAAGTAGCCTGAAACCAGCTCAAGTCTGAACTAGCAAACTGCTTCTACCGTTCTCCCACTCTGCCTAGGCGCACACTTCCCAAACAACTGCGGGCTGCTCTTCAACAGCTCAGAAATGAAAATTCCATCGTCATTTGAGCTGCGGACAAAAACCTAGGCCTCGTTGTTCTCAACCGAGACAACTACATCTCTGAATGTATGTCCCATCTTTCTGATCCCTCTACTTACATCTTGTCTGAGTGCAACATTGAAGAAATTGAGGCGCAGCTACTCTCAATTAAAGAGAGCAGCGCCAACTCTGGACTTCTCCCCAGTGCCCTCTGGGCATATTTTCTTCAAGAACCAACTAGAGGCATATCTTCTACTGTCTCATGGAAACACACAAAACTCCACGCGTCAGACGTCCCATCGCTGCTTGCTATGGTTGGATCACAACAAATGTCTCCAAATGGCTAGACTCGGAGCTCCAAGCCCTTGTACAACAGAAATCAACCTTTCTCAAAGACAGCACCTCCTTGCTGTTGGAGATTGAGGCGCTTCGCCTTCCATCAGATGTCATTCTTGCCACTTACAACGTAGTTGCACTCTACCCCAGCATCCCAATCTTGACTGCGCTCACCTTCATCCAAGAACTTCTCCATCAAGCTCATCATCCCAAGACTCCCGTCATCATCCAACTCCTCTCTTGGGTGATGCACAACTCTTTTGTGGAGTTCTTAGAGGACATTTATAAACAGGTCAAGGGCACAACCATGGGCACACCAACAGCCCCGGCATTTTCCATCCTCTTTATGAGCATGATTGACCAAGAAGTCACTAGGAGATGCCAGTCAACAACCATTTCTCCATCGGCGATACATCAATGATGGAGTTATCATTTGGACGGGCTCACACACAGATCTCCTTCACTTCCTCTCAAAATTCAGCAGAATCGACGAGAACATAAAGATCAAGTGGGACATCTCCACCACCAGCATTGACTTCCTCGACATCACGCTCAGCAAAGGTGAGAGGTTTGAGGCCTCCAGTATTCTGGATGTGAAAACATACCAGAAACCAATGAAGAGGTACCTCTACCTCCCTTTTCACAATTACCATACCAGGAGTTGCCTGCGTGGTTTCATCTTCTCTGAGTTACTATGCTACCTCATTCAGACGTCCCCCGCCGGGGATTTCTTAGACACCAAAAAGAAATTCTTCGCTCGGCTTCGAGCACGCGGTTACCCTGAGAGATTTCTGCTGCCTATCTTCTCACAGGTTCTACATCCTCAACACCAACAAGAAATCAATCGGATGCTTCATCCGAACTCTCAGGACCGGCCAACATCAAGGACACATCCCCTTGTGCCAAAAACCTTTCTAAATTCACAAACTCAAAGGTTATGCCTAGGGTCACATTTACGGTGTTTTTCACGTGAACTTAGGCAATTTAGTCCCACAGTGCTCCCAAGCCGGCCTATCTTGGCGTGGAGAATGCCAAGAAAATTGCGCACATACCTATGGACCTCTAGGTTACGAAGGTAACCACTTGGTCCTCCTTGGTTGCGTAATCCCCAAAACCTTGTGAAAAATGAGTGATGCGAGTGGTTGCGAGTGCAGTACTTCAGCATTAGGAGTCTGTTTGTAATGTTATCCGGCACTAATGAAGGCCCGCAAGGCCGAAACCGGTCTGCCAACAATGATATTCTCTCAGATCCTCCTTTCTCGCCGTCCATTTCTTGTCTGACATTGTCTCCTTGCTGCTCTGAGATGACTACCCCATCATCGACAGGACATTACGGGACTCAACAACGTGATGCTGGACCGGTTTCCTGAAGCGCCAATCCTTGGAATGATGCGAGACACCGACGAAGGTGTTGAGATGGCCGCGAGGGGCAAACTTGATTTCTCGCTGGTCCTCGTCGAGCCAGACGCTGGCTATGCAACCCCAAATATGAGTAGGGCAAAGATCGACCCCCTGAACGTACCACGATGAGTACAACGTGGTCTGGCGGGGAAAGGGAACCATGGGGAACGCGGTTCCACACGTAGGTCATGTAGGACATGGCCTCAAAGAAGAAGTCTTCGGACAAACCGGACTCGACATGCATGGTGCATACAGCATCAGCCATGGTGCGGTTCCAGCGCTCGGAGACACCATTCTGCTGCCATGTCTGAGGGGCACATGTCTCATGACGGACCCCATGACTGGAGAGATAGGCAGTAGTGTCCCCCATGTACTCCTCGCTACAGTCAAACAAAAAATATTGGAGGGTGTGGCTGCACTCGCGCTCAGCCACGAAGTGCCAGGCACGGATGGCGGAGGCCACGTCGCTCTTTCGGCAGAGGCAAATGACCCAACGGTAGCGTGAGTATTCATCCGTGAGGGTTAGCACATACTGGCCATCCTCGACAACAGACCTGACTTGAGAGGACCCATGAGGTTCGAGTGGACGAACTCCAGCGGGTGAGTGGCCCAAGAAGAGGACATAAGGTAAGAGGCTTGGTGCATCTTGCCCTGGGCGCAGTCGATGTACTTGGTGCAGCAAGGCCACTGGAAGGTGGAGGGATCAAGTCCGAGCGCGCGTTCAGTGTGGAGTATGCTATCAATAGCATCAGATTGTACGTGGCAAAGACAGCGGTGGACGAGATACACGTACTGGGGGGAAAGAACACTGGTGAGAAACACATGTGTAGTGGTAGACGAGGGAGGAGACATGGATGAAGGAAGTCGAGTGACGTGCCAAAGGTTATCACCGCAGACAGAACGGAATATGACCTGACCGGATGGGGGAAAGGAGACAGTGCCAATGCCACAGGAGTGACGGACGTCCATGCTCATGAGGTCGAGAGTTGTGACAGACACAATGTTGAGTTTCAAACCAGGCACATATAGCACATCGGTCATGAAGACGTCACTGGACGCACCAAGAAAACGAACGACGCCAATACCATGGACCGACAACATCTGCACGGACCCCGTCCGGACACTGTGAACATTTCTAACGGGACCAAGCATGCCTGGCCATAAGCCGTCATATGATGGGTGGCATCGGAGTCAGTTATCCAAGTGCCATTGCAGTCGCGGACCGTGGCTGTGACATTACATTGAGCAACAAAACAGGATGCAAGAAGGGAGAGGGAGGTGGCAAGCAGGGCAGACGGGACAGATGCAAAGCGACCATGCCAGTCATCCAACCATGCAACATCATCCAAAGCCAGCTCCGAAGTGCAACAGGTGGCTTCCCCTACGTCCCCTTGGAGGTCGGTCCGTGTCTAGCTGTGGGAGACCAGTTGGCTAGTAGTCACACAACTCGCACTTCCCTAGGGAGCAGATGTGATGCCGAGCTGCGTGGTAATTAAACTATGCAGCTGGCAGATTGGAGCATCGGAGTCCACGGGCGCCACGGACTGTGGGGTCACAGCTACAAATGGGGGATACGAGCTCCACTGGGATGGAGGCTGTGGGTAGTACACCGGCTGGATGGAGCATACTCCTACTGTTGTGGCGGTGGTGCATATAGCCATGGCAGAGGCTGGACATACTGCTACTGGTGCAACTGATGGACAAGGGACGGCGGAAGCTGCGTTTGAGGCTGAGGAGTTGGCTGTGGGGTGGGGTAGGTGGTGGCCATAGTGTCTCTAGGGGAGAATGGAGCAGCGGTGGCAGCGAAGGTGCCAAGACGGCGCTGATGCTGATGGCACATGGCCGTAATAATGCAAGCCTGGTCAATAGTGATCGGACACGTATACAACCCGTGCCCCATCTGGCCGCAGTAATAGCAGGTTAGTGTAGCGCCACCGGAAGAAAACTGCTGTCCATTTCCCTTGCTCTTCTTGCCCTTCTTTCCCTTGCCCTTGGCATTGCCGAAGAAGGAAGTGCCGGGGGAAGGGGTGGAGGAGCCACCGGAGGTGGAAGCTACGATCGCGGAAGAGCCACTACGCTCAAGTTGTATATCCCTATGTGCTTCTTTCATGCTGAGGAAGAGGTCGTACGCCCAGGTCATCAAAGTGCCCTGCCGCTGCCGCTGCTACTGCTGCTGCTGCTGCTGTTGTTGCCAATGCTGCTAGTGTTGTTGTGGCTGATGTTGCTGCTGCTGCTCCTACTGCCGTTGCTAGTGCTGCCGCAGCTACTACTGTCGCCCCACGCCGGGTTGGTACGCAGTCTCCTCTCAGTTAAGAGCTAGAAGATGAAAGTGATCCGATCGAAAATCTGACTGCGTCTCTCGCTGATTTGGGATGGTGGGAAAAGTTGACCTCGAGTCCAGAAACTTGATCTCAAGGTTGTCCAAACAGAGAAAAATTTGGACCACAAATGCCCGACTGTGCTGAATGCAGTGTTGGAATTCATAGCTTGAAAAGGTAAAAAAAGTACCAAAACGACCTAATTTTGTGCTCATCTCGAAATGTTAAAATAATCTGGATCTGTGACGCGGGACGATTGATGCTGGAGGCTACAGACCACCAAACGAGCCAAGCATGGTGGCTATGGAAAGCTTGTAAACTAAGCTTTCAAACGAGCCTATGCGCGCAATGTTTAACGTCTATTTTAGTCCGGTGCAGTTGGGCGTAGGGGACGTAGGTGGCTGACGCGATTTGGGTCTACGTCTCTTCCTCGTCCGTGCGGCCTCCAAGAAGGTGCGAGATGGGGCAGTAGCTACAATCGGTGCTCCTGCCTCCTTCCTCTCCCTCTTAGATGTTTGCTACTGCCGCTATTGCTGCTCCTTGCTATTGCAGTTGTGTCTGACACTGCTGCTATTGCCGCGTCTCTGCTGCTGCAGCTGTTGCTACTATTATGGGCCACTCACACCTCTGGTTGACATTGCTACCTGCGTCGTTGCCAGTAGGTTACATGACGTCGCTACGCTGGCTACTCACCTCCCTGCGTCAAACGTGGGGATCAGAGCTGCATGCAAAAATCCGGCAGCGTTTCTCTTGGTCAAGTGGCCTTGGAGAAAAATCTGATGCTGCCACCAGGCAGGTCACTGCTGCTGGAAAAAATCCGGTAGCATTTACCTGTGCTAGCGTGTATGGGAGGTCCGCAAATGCAGTCATGAACATGTACACCACCGCTGCTGCTGCTGCGTTTGTTGTGCTACAAATCTGATACCAAGAAGGAGCTAGCTAAAACACAAGTTGGAGTAGTGGCATTGTTGATGCAGCGTGCGGGAACCCATGCTAGTTGCTTAGTCTGCCCCCTTAGTCTTCTGCACTGGGGTCTATGTCTGAGAGCTCTGGTTTGTTACTCAAAAGTACGCGCGCCAGAGTTAGCGCCAGAAAATTGTTGAATGTTTTTGCCCCTTGTTCAGTGTTGTAGGACGGATCAGGAATGCTCTGCCCCTTGTGGAGGTATGACCCCTAGATCCTTTGTAGTGTGACTCAACTATGTTTTGTCTCTTGTGAGATATGACCTGTGAGTACACCAGGTGGGTGAGTGGTTACCTTGGCCATTTTGTTGATTTAGCCAAGTGAGAGGTCATGAGTTCGATCCTGGCCCCATGCATATCTTGTTTGCTGTGGAAGCTTCCAAGAAAGAAATTCCGTAGCTTCTTGGATGCTACATGGTTGGTCTGTCACCTTGACACTAGGATGCTTATGTGTCACGCCCACAGTGCAAGTCTATTGGTGACGTAGCTGGTTCAGGCCACTTCCCACGAATGTGCTTTTGAGATCTAGGACTGGACAGACAGCTATAAAAGGACTTGTCTTGCATGCTGATCAATCAACCCTTGCTTGATGCTCTCTTGTGTATTGACAACTTGAGCTCTTCCTAAGATGTGATGCTAAGGCGTTAGTACTCTTGAAGGTGAAGTGTATGCCTGATTAAGTTTGGGGTGCATGACACATGTCAACAAAGGAAGAAGGCCTAAAAACCTTTGTGAGCTTTTTGGTTTTGCGGCTTCTCTGCCAGAGGTGGTTAGCTCAGTAGCTAAGAAAGGGTTATGGGCCCACTCCTCTGGTTAGGGAAGTTTCATGCACGCAACCGCTAAGGTCACAAGCAGTGAGAGCGCCTTTGCTCTCACCCAACTTCTCTGTTTTCAGGGAAACATCAGCAGGAGGGGAATGCAACACATCTGCACCTTTCTACCTTGGGAGCTGACATCAGCCTACATCAGCCTACATCTGCTTGCAACGGCCAACGTGAACAGGGGAAGCAGTTTCCTCTTCTCACCAACAGCCTATAGCGGCCTCAGACACAGGTTCATAGGCATCAACAACAGGTGCTGCAGTTGTAGCAGTTGTAGTTGTAGGGATGGCAGGGACAGGGGAACCAGGGAATCATTCGCCCATCCTCAAGTTTGATGGAGAGGGGTTTGCACTCTGGAAGTGGCAGTTTGAGATCATCATGGATGACAGAGATCTGCTAGCATATTTTGACAGAACTATCCCAACACCAAAGGAGGAGGGTGCTGACCTTGTGGCATGGGTCAAGCTCAACAAGAAGGCTCTCGCCATTCTTGTATCCTCCACGCAACCCTCAGTCCTTTCACACATCAGCGATTGTACAGTGGCAGCCACGGCATACGCCAAACTTGGCAAGGTGTTTCAGTCCACCTCACTTGCCAACCGTCTCTTCATCCTACAAAACCTCATCAGCATGAGGCTTGGTGAAGGGGAGGATGTCTCCGCCTTTATGCAGAAGTTTGAGACACTATTGCAACAAGCCACCGACATGGGGTGGGACCTGAAATCTGACATGCAGGCCATGATTTTTCTGATGATGCTGCCTGAAAGTTGGGGCCCCATGATAACGGTGATTGGAGGGTGGACAGAAGATCTAGTATCCTATACCACCGTCTCTGAATATGTGAGGAATGAAGCCATGCATCGTAGCAGTGGTGAAGCAAACATGGCTACCTTTGCCTCACGGAGCAGCGGCACCTTCCGCAATACCTCCACCTCTGGGTACAAGGGAAACAATAGTACTAGCAACAATGGAAGGGGTGCAAAGCGCCAAGGAAACTGCGTCAAGGCTGGACACTCGGCTCGAGAGTGCCGTGCACCCAAGAGAGAGGGAGGAGACGGGGATGAAAAGCGTGGGGGAAATGGTGGGAAGGATCCCACAAGCGTGATGGCTGAGTGTGCCTCCAACAAAGGGATGGCGATACTCAGGCCAGTAGCCTATGTCCTTGACTCGGGCACAAACGAGCACACCACTCACGAGAAGAGAGACCTCATCTCCCTTGCTCCATGTAACAAGAACTTCAGAGTCGCCAACGGCAAGGTTGAGGCAGCTGAGGGGATTGGTGACAAGCTGGTCACAGTGGGTGTCAACGGTGGATATTCTGACCTCAAGCTAGAGGGGGTGGTCTACCTGTCCTCCTTCATAGGCAACCTGCTCTCCGTCTCTAAGATAACTGACCATGGCATGACAGTGGTCTTTACAGAGAAGGAAGCGGTGATAGTTCCTACCAAGGATATCAACATCTCCTACTTTGCCAAGAAGGTCATCGCACTGGTTCCTCGCGTTGATGGACTCTACGTCTTACAGACCAAAACGAAAACTTCAACGGCTGAATCTTTGGTTGAGAGTGATGATGAGGAGAGCAGAGATGTAGAATAAGATGAGGAAGGACATGTTGGAGCAGCGGAAGTAGTGGCAGTAGATGATTTGGCAACAAAATCGCAAGCAAATGCAGCCACCGGGGTTGTTCATTCTAGCCTGTGCACATCCTCCGAGAACCTGTGGCACAGGCGCTTTGGGCACGTGGCTCATCGCACATTGAAGCTCATGGGAAAGCAGGAGCTAGTGCGTGGGATGGAGCTAGGTGATGAGGTGGAGGGAGCGGAGATCATGTGTGAGCCATGCCTTCAAGGCAAGGCGAAAAGGAAACCCTTCAAGTGCAGTGGCACATGTGCTCTCACACCTCTTGATCTCGTCCACTCTGACGTATGTGGTCCCTTTTGCATACCGTCAAATGGAGGCAGCAGATATTTCCTCACATGCATTGACGACAACAGCCGCAAAGTCTAGATATACTTTCTTAAAAAGAAAAGTGAGGTGAAGGAGAATCTGCAGGCCTTTGTCGCTATGGCCCATAAATGTTAGACTCCATAAACACAAAAGGGGCACATGGACAAGGCGACAAGGAGCCACAACGACAAGAGGGACACAAACCACCGAGGGATGGGACTAGGAAGGGACAATAACGTGGAATTAGCGTGGAGGGACAGAAGAACTACATGATGTGTTGTTATCTGCTGGTTAACATAACACGCAAGTTACCTCTTGACTCTTCCCACACACACATCACGCGGGAGACTGACACACATGGAGCTCTCAGCTGTCAAGAAAGTGGTCGCATTGGTGGATTGGGTGGCCGAGGCGTTTCGTCCTGAGTGTGAGGGATTTTCCAGCAGAGACAGCTTCTGTTGTGTCCAAACTGGAACAAGTAACTGACAGACTGGCTGGCTGGCTGGCTGGCCAGCTGGCCGGTGGGCCGGCCGGCCAGCCGACCGACCCACTGACCAACCGACAGACAGACTGACCGACTGACAAACCGAACGGTAGACCGACCAACCAACCGACCGACCGACTGACCAACCAACCAACCGAGTGACCAATCGAGCGACTGACTGATCAACCTACCTGCCGGCTGGCTGGCTGGTTGGCTGGCTAGATGGATGGGTGGCCGGCTGGCTGGCTGGCCGACCAACCGACCAACCAACCGACGGACCGACGGACCAACCGACCGACCGACCAAATGACCGAATGACTGACTGGCAGGCTGTCTGTATGTCTGACTGACTGACTGACTGACTGACTGACTGACTGACTGACTGACTGACTGACTGACTGACTGACTGACTGACTGACTGACTGACTGACTGACTGACTGACTGACTGACTGACTGACTGAC
>SZWC01024114.1:3469-21555 GCA_023375785.1 Penium margaritaceum
CATGTGGGGGCGACCATAGTATCTACCTGAAAAATATCCAATTCATGTAATGTGACCACTATATCTTGATCTCTATCTATATCTACATCTATATCTATATCTTTATCTATATCTATATCTATATCTATATCTATATCTAAATCTATATCTATATCTATATCTAAATCTAAATCTATATCTATATCTATATCTATATCTCTATCTATATCTCTATCTATATCTATATGTAACACGGCGACCTAGTCGTGGTACAAAATAGGTCACTACCCCTTGTGTAGAACCGACCATAAACTACCAATTGGGTCATTATTCACCCAAACAGGTAAATTGGGTAAGTCGGGTATTATCCCAAATACAAATATCTGCCAGGTCAGGATTTCCCCTTTTGGTGATTGGTTAGTAGTTAGCCTTAGTGGAAGAGGATGGACCGTCCAGGTCCATCCGATGACATCAGCATGGCAGGAAAATATCCTGAAACATCCTGCCCTATTACGATACGTTGGTCGGTGGGACGCGCTCCGGCGTCCACCCCATGGGATTTTAGGGTCAATTGCTTCAGCTCGCACGAGTTTGCCAACTAATGCCTCTAACTAGAACGACTCGAAAACTATTTCCGTCGCCTAGAGCCAGCGCAACTTTTTTGCGATGCCTAGAACCACTTTTTGCGCCTCGACTTCTGGCAGCGTACATCAGATGCAACGGAAAGGACTTTCGAAGGTCCGAACAATGATTCAGGTCCAAAAGGGGCATTTGGAAACAAAGCAGTAAAGTACAACATCCAACAAACATCATGGACATTGAAAGCAAGACCAAGAAACATTCCAAAAGTATTTCAATGCGATGGATGGGAGGATTAATTGAATTCAAGCATATTATCTCAACAAATTCCCTTCAACTTTGTGAAAACTCATCATTTTTATAAATATTTTTCATAAGAAGTAAGAGAGAAACGTATTCGTGATATACTATATAACAAGTGATCCTTAATTTTTAATTATATGAAAATAGTAATATAATATTGTGGAGTGCGACAACTGAATTCAATATGAGTGAAAAATAACTCTTTTCTTCATAGAAGAAAATTTCATGATGTTTTCATGATGAAATCATAAAAACAATGGTGCAATTTCCTTATGCATTCACTAGGTCACATCAAAGCCATGGAATTTAAGTTTTGTGTTAATTCGTCATAATCAGACCAAACTATGAAAAATGTTCAAATAATTTTTTTTATGAATCCATTAAAAATATCTCATCTTCAAAATAGGTCGATAAATAAAAAACCGGAATGTTATTTGGATTTTTTTGGGCTTTGTAAGTTGGAATAATCAATGGTCCTTCAAATCTACTGCTAAAATTTCTATGGAATGTATTCCTTCATAAGAGTGTTCTTAAAAAATCTACAATCAATACTATTTATCGTGATTTTTTGTAACCTACTTCTGAATAATCTAACATTCATGATAGAAGATGCATTAAATAGAAAAAAAACCTTAATAAAATTGAAGATATGTTCGGATAACTCTTATAAACTTACATAAGAACACCAAAGTTTATAAAATAGATTGAAATGAAAAACAAATAGAAAATAAGTGGAATTATAATATCATTCAAATTTAAATGTAAAGGTTTTAATCCATAAACAATTTCTTAGAAATATTTTTTACAAAAAGGTTTTCACATTGCTTTTCATGAAATATTTTATCATGATAAAAATAGATTCCAATTTCTATTGTTTTTTATGTAATATTTATACAATTTGCGATAGATTTTGCACATGTATTTTGATTTCCATTACTTGTATCCAGATGTAAAAGGTCATATTTCTAAAAAAAGGAGATAACTAATTGTTAGAAACACGTGTAGAGTCAATGGCATTGAAACATGCATTGCTTCGTTGTTTTATTGATGTGATATATATTTTTATGGTATATCCTTACAAAAAAAGTATTTATATGTTGATATATAAAATAAAAACGCGTTTAAACCTAAATTATAATTTCCCCCCATTTAAGTTAACAAGTGTTATTATATGTTTATTTTTCTCATTAAAATAGAATCATTGTGAAAGATGTTTTTCATATCCATGTTTAGAATTTTTTATTAATAAAGCATTAAGTTTTTAATTGACACATTAAAAATATTGATGAATTATTATTCACTTATTTTAATTTTAAATATATTGAACACATTATAATTCATTTTTTCACCTATATAAAAGTAGTGTTTTGTAATTAAATGTCTTAAACTAAGTTACATCTTAATTTTATAAAATTTATTATTAATTATAGTATTTGTTCTTACATATACATAGACATATGTATATAAGTTTGTGTAAATAATATTTTCGTTCAAGGAAAATAATATTTTTAAATTAATTCATGATAAAATTAATTTATCAAATGATTAAAATTATTACGAAATGTCTAATCTGTTAAAAATCAAGAGATCTGACTTGTACAATGTTTAAAATTTACAGATGAGTATTATTTCCTTTTTTTATTATTATTAGGTAAAAATGATAATTGTAAAAACTTAAATGTTATTTATAAAATAAAAAATAGAAGTTATGTACATTTTATACTTCTTCTTTCATGATTTCAAGATCTCATCCTTTTTCCTCATCTAATTTTGCATTATTCTCATTTCATTTCAATTTCCATTCTTAAAATAAAATTAAAAGCATTTTTTGAAAATAATGAACCGATTTTTTTTGGACTCAAATATTCTTTAATATTCTGAATTTAATGATCTTTTGTTTAAATAACCTCTTTTCCATTCTCTATCGAACGAGAGTTGACAAGGCTCCTTTATTATGATAGAGGAACGTTTAAGTATCATGAATTTACGACCTTATCTTCACTCAAATTCTAACATGTTCGTCGTTTTCTTCCACGCAGTTGTAAAAGTCATATATACCCTTCTCCATCTTCTTGCGTTGAGAAGCCTTCATGTGACCCGAAAGATATCGTGTCCCTTTGAATGTCTGCTCTATTTCATCTGACGCACTTTGTCGGCTTTCGAAGCGCTGAAACTAGTTCTAGGCAGCGCAAAATAGTTGCGCAGGCTCTAGGCGAGGGAAATGGTTTTCAAGGCATTCTAGTTAGAGGCATTAGTTGGCGAAGTCGTGCGAGCTGAAGCAATTGACCCGGGATTTTACCCGCTGGTTGAGCCGTCTACGCCAACCATTCCATTCCGAGGGCTTTCGTTTACTCTCCTACCCTTCTAATTTCCTGGTTTGTTACATTGGCATCAGAGCCATCTACCCCTCCGGGACCAATTGCTTCCGCTGTCTACTTTTCCCGCTCATCCCAGTCGACGGGCGGACAATGTTCGCATTTGTCACGCGAATCCGGGTCCGGCTCGCACCTTTGCACCGGACAACCTCGTGCGAGCAGTTGTGACTGCGAAGTCGACCGACGGCGAAGCGAGGCAGGTGAATTACGACCCAGCTCCAAACGCTGCGCGATCCGCCATGGCGTTAACCCGCCAAGGCGCGCTTCGATGGCGCTGGAAGGCAGCTCAACGGCTGCACGGCAGCCGCGAAGCCGAACGGCTACCGTGTGCTCCCGCTCCGCTCTCGTCCAAACGGGACGTCCTGGGGCTAGGAAACAAAACATCTTTGTTTATGTTTACTCCCAGGCCGCGCGCCATGGCGTCTTTGCGCGCGCTCCGAGCGCGGTATGCGGCGCCGCTGTTGCGCGACGCTGGAATGAGGCAGGCGGCTTGCGCAGTCGAAGACCTACGCAACACCTCTTTCGCGCCGTCCTGAGGGGCTGAAACGAAAGTTTTCGTTTTCAACTACCCCGACGCGCGCAAGGGCGGCATGACAGGGTCTACCGCCCCCTGCCTCCGGATTTCCAGGCAAGGAAGCCGTGCTGGCATCGCCAGCAGCGGCTGACGCCCTGCTGGCGTTGCCAGCAGCGGCGGGAGCCCTGCTGGCACCGCCAGCAACGGCTGACGCTCTGCTGGCGTTGCCAGCAGCGGGGGCGGGAGCCCTGCTGGCACCGCCAGCAGCGGCTGACGCCCTGCTGGCGTTGCCAGCAGCTGCGGGAGCCCTGCTGGTCTGCCGGCAGCGGCTGACGCCCTGCTGGCGTTGCCAGCAGCGGCGGGAGCCCTGCTGGTACCGCCAGCAGCGGCTGATGCCCTGCTGGCGTTGCCAGCAGCGGCGGGAGCCCTGCTGGCACCGCCAGCAGCGGCTGACGCTCTGCTGGCGTTGCCAGCAGCGGCGGGAGCCCTGCTGGTACCGCCAGCAGCGGCTGATGCCCTGCTGGCGTTGCCAGCAGCGGCGGGAGCCCTGCTGGCACCGCCAGCAGCGGCTGACGCTCTGCTGGCGTTACCAGCAGCGGCGGGAGCCCTGCTGGCACCGCCAGCTGCGGCTGACGCCCTGCTGGCGTTGCCAGTAGCGGCGGGAGCCATGCTGGCACCGCCAGCAGCGGCTGACGCCCTGCTGGCGTTGCCAGCAGCGGCGGGAGCCCTGCTGGCATCGCCAGCAGGGCGTCAGCCGCTGCTGGCGATGCCAGCAGGGCTCCCGATAAAAGTGCTCAAGAAAATATCCGAGTCAACACAATGGGTCAGGGCCACGCTCGGGTGGTATCCTTGGTAAAAAAAAATACATGTCATCCTCCACATGGGTTTTAACCATGAAAATCCAAGGGAACGATTGCATGTGGTCAGGTCCACACGTGGCTATGACATAAGGTTAAGTTGGATTGACTAAAAGACCATTCCAAGTGGAGCCCTTGGCTGAAAAACGCGACACGGTGGCTGGCGTTGGTGCCATGTTACATGTTTAAACATGTTATATGAGGATGGTTTCGAACCAAACGAAAATCATTGACTACAAGGTCTTTGCATTGTATGGGACATACCAAGCTTATCCAAAACATGAGGTTCTTACATCATAGGTCTTGTTGCACACGTGTCTACCATTACAAGATGATATATTCTCATATATCATCTAGTAGCACGATAACGTAGACAGAAGGTATTTTAATTCTTCTACATCCACACTTTAAGAAGGAGTGGATGCCATTGGGTTCTGTATAGTCCAGGACTTTTCTGCCACGTGTAGATAACAACAGGCAGCGTGGTATGCTTGGACACAGTAACCCATCTTCTTAGATCAAAAGAATGCATATTGCATGTTACAAAGGTGCACGATGTAAAACCACGAGTCAAATGGTAGGTGCAACCCAAAAAGCATATGTTTATGACTGTTTTAAGAATGGACGAGCTTTAAAACTATCACCGTTTGTCCATTTGTCACATGTAGCTCATTGCTTGAGTGATCTAGATTAGCTGTGATTGGATTGAGCGATAATTTCACTAATTTATTGCTTCAACATGGCGTAGTCGGCACTCCAATAGAAGGCTCAAACAAAAATTATGATTTTTTTTGTGAATCTACCGGATACGGCTCGACACAAAATTTCCTCCTTTGGAGGACCACATCTTCTTTGGTAGAAATTGCGAAGAATTAAATGGAAGCATGCACATGAGGACAACACATGTCTCGTGGACTAGGCACCAGTGTTATCTAGCACAGGCTTGATGGTCAGGTGGGACCACACCTGACTGAGGTGGACGCACAGAGCTATGTGAGGGCAAGAAGCGGGGACCGTCCTACACCGGCAGTCCAGACGCACGACTCAGCATGTCTCCCTCATCGCCAGTTAGACAACCTACGTGGAGAGCTCTGGTGCGATCCCCATGGTGACGGTGATCTACAAACCAAATGTGATAATGTGGTAGCATCAACGGAGCAACAACAAAGCCTCTCGCAGAAGCAGCTTATGGGGAAGCTACACCATGGAACCTGGCAAAGCTTCCTTGGGAAGGAAGCTTCTCCATGGCTTAGGTATAAGCCAGCCGATCACGAAGGTGAAGAGGAAGCTTCCACAGAGAGGAAACGTCCATATGGAGGAATTTTTCTCAAGGCAGGGTTTCAAAACATCAATGGTTCACATTCACTTTCAAGGACCATTGAGATGCAAGCATTCCAACTATTTTGACCACAGGCTCTCACTAGTCTGTGAGAAGTCATAGAACTTGAGGACCACAGACACGGTAATTGATGGCATCCACAAAGCCACGTGGCCAGCTGAGGTGCAAGAACCACGGTTACGGTGAAATTTCATCGTGCACTAGAGGAAGCTTCTCCGACCACCACCAAGGCAATCGACTTGCCAGGGCCACAAGGATAAAAGGTACTGGCCCAGGCATACTCAATCATCTCCAGTTTCAATATCTCCAGTATCTCCAGTATCTTCAATCAACAGTCTTCACTATTTATCAAGTCAAAGTACAAGGCACAGCTGGAGATCCCTCCAAGACCACCATAAGCATGCCTGTACCTGCCAGCCTGGATGGAGGTTCGTGTTGGAGATCCCTCCAAGGTCCCTATAAGCCTGGCTCTACCTACCAGCCTAGGTGGAGGACACTGCAGAAGATCTCTCCTAGGCTCATGTAAACCTGGCTCTACCTGCCAGCCTGGGAGGAGGATGAACCGTCTCCTGGTGGCTAGTCTACCACAGCTTGGTGGCCATGCCAAGACGAGCCGGTCTTTACAAGAGAACCCTTTGACAACCTTGTAAGCCTGGCAGTGGCCGCAGCTTGGCGAGGAGGTGGCCCTAATATTCTAAAGGCCTTCCATCGCTAAAGATGGCGGCTGCGCCAAGACATTTGTATGGATGGGCTTGACGGCTCAGTAAGGTGTTGCGTCCCAGTTTCGGGCCAGGAGATGCGTCAAAGCTTAGAGCTTAGCTCTGTTTAGCTGCTGTTCCTTGGATAAATCTTGTACTTGTACTTTATATGCTATTAACAAGATTCCACAATACGGTTTAAATTCTGCTAAGTTTGATGATCCCACAAAAGATCCTTGGGTAGCAAGGACCTCCTTGCTGTAGTGAAGTCTCTTCGGTGAGGCAGTTGGCCATTTCTGCGTGTGGCCCCCAAAACCAAACAGTGTTGACGTACCTTAGGTTCCACTCAGGATTGCTAATTGTGTTTCCTTTTTAACTCTTTGTTGATTTCCAGAAGTAAAAGGAGGAAGGAGTGGGATTTAAGGTGCTTGTAGAATAGATCTTGCATTGCCAGTTAGTCAGTAGTGCTATTTTTAGCAATGGTTGTTGTATAATCGGTATTATCCTCCATCCACTACGTTTGCAACAAGCACGTTCCTTGTAAGCATGCAGATGTGGAAGGTGTTTTCGTTGTAGCTGAAGAAAGGACAAGAGTGGTGTTTTCCAATTTGTTGGATTACAATCCAATTGTTACTTGGTTGCTATAAACCACAGCTACCGTTTGATGGAAAATCAATCTGTAGAACATTCTTTGGGCCAATCAGTTATGAGGAATACAGGGGCCTCATCTGATCTTGAAGGATTCTAGGCCAACCGCCAAGCCTTGATTGTTTTCAGCCGCTATAAAACACTCAATGTGTCGGCAAAATCCACGCTACTTTTTAACAAGTAAAACATGCTAGACAAGTACCAAGCTTAACAGGCCCCCAGACACTACTGCTAATAGGGTACCTCTTGATGGTAAGCTTCTAACGCCTTGCCTAATATATTCGAATCAACCAAGGATCCTTCGTCCCTCGGCCTCCTAGGGCTAAGCCAGTCACTAGCAAGGGGTTGAGGGGGATTTGACTCGGATGCGCAACCTCAAGTTTCACCACTTATCGTGCTAGCAACGTATGCCACTGCTAGCATTGCCAGCTTGGATTATTCCCTTGTGGCACTGCTTACATGGTATATGTTGTTATTTCTTGGTGCAAAAGTAACATTTTCCAATACTTGCTATGCGAAAAAGATATACGCTGCTGCTTGCAATGCCATCACACCCTCTACCACTGCTCGCATTGCCAATCAGGCGTATGCCATCACCAATTACATGAGCGCAACCATGTTTGTGGTGAAAGTACTAACTACTTACCTCTCGCTACAGGGAGTACCAGCGCGGCTCTTGTTGTGGTAGGAAGCACTGACAAGATACTTGGCATTGATGGTAATACCAACAGAGTGTGTGATGCACCTGATGATACCGACACCGCTTCTACTACTACTACTACTGGCAGTGCCAACATAACTCTCGCTGTTTCTAGTAATGGTAGTAGGGAGGTTCCTACTAATGGCAGTGCCACTGGAGCCCTTTCCATTAATGGCAATGCTAGCAGGACAACTACTATTGCTGGAAATGGCAAGGAAATCCTCACTACTACTGGCAATGCCATGAGAATGGGGGCAAGTAGTGCCAACAAAGCCCTTGTTGTTGGTGGCAATGCCAGTAGGATAGGAACTACTGATTTTATGGGACAGACAGCAAGGGCTAGGACCCTTATCGGTGGGATCTTTGGGTGATCAGCAATGCAGCTTATATAATAGCAAGAGCAAGGACTGGAAAGAACTTGGATGGAAAAACTGGAATCTTGATTAGTACGAGGTACAACTATGGTACCTGAACATCCAAGCCAAGCTAGGCTGGCACAACTCCTGGCCCACTAAGGGGCAACGCCTTGCTAGGCCTTGTGGGTTGTCGTGGCAAGGGTCTTGGCGTAGTCTCCAGGTTAACTGGCCTCCAGGGTAGCCTCCACCCAGGCTGGCAGGCCTTGTCAGGCTTATAGGGGCCTTGGAGGGATCTCCAGCACAGTCTTGGTCTTGGGCTCAGAATCAGAGGCTTGAGCAGAGCTGAGTGCTTGTAGAATGCTAAGAAAGATTGAACTGAGAGGAGCTCTGCCTTTTATACCTGTGGATCTGGTAAGTTGAACACCGGAAGGATAAGTTTCCTTCAGGTGGTTCAAGTCTATTGCCCCTTGGAGAAGCTTCCGTCCAAGAGAAGCTTCCTATAGTTCAAAGTTGTTACTGGCATCCCTGCCTCCCTAGGGTCAGGTGAAGTTTCTCAAAGAGGTTGCTTACCTTTCAGGCCTTCCTCTGACGGTCGTTGATCTTGCCATGCTGTTGCATCTGATCCGTCGATCAGGAGCCTCCTGAAGCTCGTGCCAGATTGGCCCATGCAAGTTGAAGGGCTCAGGCTTCATGCATGTGGCTAATGATGCAGTGTAGGCCTCATGCTTAGGGTGCATGATTCATGTCCAGTCAACTGGAGGACTCCCTGACCAGGGTAGATGTGCAGTGTTGTACAGTAGGTAGCTTTCCTCCCTCCTAGAGCTCACTAGAGACATGCGCAACTCTCTTGTGCATGCCAACACATACTATATTACACACCATGCCCTTTAGACTGCTTCAGGGCTGGCTGCCAGAGTTTATTTTTCCAGTAGAGTAGAGAATTCCCAGTAGACGTGGACCCAAGAATTCACTGTAAAATCTGTAACTTTGTGTACGGTGCTCTGATTGCAATGTCGTTTTCACCAAATCGGAGCTTAACACCAGCATAGTAATCGCAACTCTCAACACTCCTCCTCGATTGGTGCACTGGTGATTTGAACCGTGTCACTCCTATGCACTCCCTAAAAAATCCTCAGGTAACTCCCAGAAATCGTTGTTGAGGAAATGGAGCTTAGTGTCCTCCTCACTGAGTGAGAAACCTGGAAAACTGTTAGTATCGGCTTCTATACCTCGGGAAAAATCATATCTTCTTGGCCACTTCGTGACCTACTTCGGGTCACATCGCGACCATTTCAGGTCACTTCGTGACCTATTTTGGGTCCACTAGCCCTCCTTCCGGTCAGCTTGTCGTAACCGAAAATTATTGGGTCGAGTTCGGGCCACTCTCAGGAAGTTTTTGGCTGTTTCATACTAAAGCAACTCGTCCAGTGCTTCATGAAGATGAGGCTGCGCATGTTGATTTGGTCCCCAAGGCTCCTTCCTACATCCATCTTGTACCTCTGGAGGTGGAGATTTTTCCAGAAATAAGTTTTTTGGGTTCTATGTTGACTTTTCAGTTTCTGGAGCAGTATAAAAGGCGTCCTGGATGTTCTGGAGTTAGTCCTCGCCCTTTTCAGTTGCGAGCAGCTTATTGAACTGCCGCTGTACTGTTCCTCTCTTGCTGAAAGACCCGTTTTAGTGCTCATAGTCTGCTGTTTATCGACTGGAAAATGTCGTTCTTGGTCATTTTGTTCGTGGTTGTCCCTCGCGTCTGCTTCCACCGAATTTGGGGCATGTCTTCCGATTTTGCGAGTGAAAGCGAGGCCCCGTTCTGCATGTCACTTTTCACGTGTGAGGAACACAACCTTGAAAGTGAGAGTGTCGTTGCTGCATAGTCGAGGAGGCACTATGGGCAGCTCCCTCCACTCGCTTGTGCAATGTCCTGTCCACCGCATTTTTTCTCATGTCTAACGCTGTGAATAGCGGAAGTCGAACTCACTAGTTCGACCGAGAAAAAGTATCTTGAGGGCCCGCTCGCTCGGATTTTTCTCATGTCCACCACCGTGAATTGTGGAAGTGGAACTCGCTTAGCGACCAGGCCCTCATCGTGCTACCCCTCGATCGCCGACGTCAGCGGCGGCGGCGGACATGAGAAGAAGTGTGTGGAGGGCCCGCTCGCTAACCGGGCCCTCAAGATGAGGGCGAGCTTAGCGGGCGGGCCCTCATCTTGCTCCACCTGGATTGTCAACGTCAGCGGCGAGGTTCTGGAGCGAGGGCCGCGAGCTCCATGGTCGCTCGCTTGCTCGCTTTCTTCTTTTTTTTTCTCTGTCGCTAGCTTGCCGCTGCCTCCTCCATGACGCGGTCGTTCGGACCGTGTAGCTGCGCTAGCTGCACAAGCTGTGACAGGTGCTTCGACTTCTTGGGAGCCTACTGCTCGATTTTTTTTCTTTTTCTTTCGAGGTCCTTTTGCTGATCGCGACCATTTTTATGGTCGCAGCAGGATTTTGCAGTTGCGACAGGTCGTGCTATAACAGTGAGGGATTCTGCTTCGCCGACAGATCCTCCAGCGTAGACTGCTATTGATGGCAGCAAAGACTGTGTTATATGCAGCTGTAGATCAGATTACTTCTCTTCTCAAGCTTGCTTAGTTAGCTGTGATGCTATTGGTGCCGTGCTGATGAGATAAAGACCATTGAAATATTGCTATTTTAAAGAAGTGATTTTTGGAGACGGTTTCATCAATCGCCCCGCATCATCCCGTGGTCCACGATAGCCACGTCAACTTGTTGAACAGCGATCTGCTGCTTGCGACCTCACAATCCCGGAGATGTTTGCTTCCGTCGATGTTGACTCTTGTACCATAAAACATGCGATATTCGAGTGCGTAAAGCAGGCTTCCGTGATGTTGGAGCTGCGTGTGTTCGAATTCCGTGTCTCCTCCATGACTGGCCGCTTCGGCACGTACAGCGAGATGGCGTTGGAGGTGAGACCACACTGCCTCGCGCATCTGTAGAAAACGTCCTTCGAGACGCTCTTTGTCAGAATTTCGGCTGCTTGCTTTGAGGCTGGCACAAGCACGAGTTCTATCGTGCTGTCATTGACCTTTTAACGAAACCAATGTTCACGAATGTCGATGTGCTTTGTTCTGCCTTGGACTTTTGTCGAGTTTGGAAGGTCAATCGCAGACTTGTTGTCAATAAAATGTTTTGTTGGTTGTGCTTAAGCAAATTCGATGTCATCCAGGAGGTTGCGGAGACCTCGGATGAAATCCTCCTATGCTGCTGAAGTGGCAGCCACATACTCAGGTTCAGCTAACCTGAATGCGATGAGGTTCTATCCTTTTCTGGTCTAGGACACTACTCCTCTGCCAAGCAAGCGCACGAAACCCATCGTGCTCCGACGGTCTTCCTCCGTTCCTCCAAAATCTGTGTCAACCTAGTACTCAAGGTTGAGGCTGTCTGTCGTCACAAGCGCAAGACTGGTGTCTCCAGTCGCCTTGAGGTAACCTAGAGCTCTATCAAGCTCCTTGCACGCCACCTCTATACAAGTGTCATTGCCACGTACCAAGTTGCTTACGGCAAACTGCAAATTCGGCCGTGTGTAACTTGCTGCGTGCATCAATGAGCTGACTCTGCCGTGATAGTCGGTCTCACTCCTCCCCCTCTGTCCATGATAAATCATTTGCTACTGTGACAGAGGTGTTGGTACATGTCAGTCTGTAACATTGAATCGTTTGCAGACTTTCCGGGCGTATGTATGCTGGCTCAAGTGCAGCGTACGTGCTTCACAAACCCGTTCAATGTTCATGTCCAGGTAGTACTCAAAGCTGGGTATGAGTGTCACATTGACTTCTTGTACCATGGCGGTTGCTGTGGCTTTGATGAAATTTGTCGACGGACCAATGATGAGAAGGTCATCGACGTAGACTAGTACATAGCATGCTAGCTTCGTGTCTGGTGGCGGCCGATGTAGAAAGAGGCAGTCGTCATATACTGATGGCTCAAAGTCGAGAGACTCTAGCACTACTTGTAGCTTCCTGTACAAAAGCAAAGGGTTTTGCTTTAGTTTGTACAAACTGTTCACCATTTTGCATACTCTGCCACTCCCGTCGTCGTAGTCCTCTGGTTTCTTCATGTAGACGGTAGTATCCATCTCGCCATGTAGAAAGGTATTTTTGACGTCGAGCTACTGCACCTCATAGTCCATCACTGCTGCAACTGCCAGCATGATGCGAGCGGTGGTGTAGCGGCTCACGGGAGCATAGGTATTAAAGAAGTATTTTTCCTCAACTTGCGTGAATTCCTTTGTCACGAGGTGAGCCTTGAAGTTGTCAATGCTCCCATCGGCTTTTGTCTTGACGCGAATCATCCACTTCACTCCCACTGGTCAAGACCCAGATGGAACCTCTGTGATCTCTCACCTCCCTTCATCCATGAGATTCTGGTACTCTGCGTCAAGTGTTGCTTTCTATTCCACAGCATATTCATCCTGCAGTGCTTCTTTCAGAGTCGTAGGCTCTGGTGGAAGCGTGCTCGTTGAGACGAGAGCTGCAAGGTGCATGGTGGTGAAGTCTGCCAGGACATCATCCGCCTCCTTGTAGATGGAGCAGGCCACGATAGCCATATTTACCTCTTTAATCTCCTACTCTTCTTCTTGTTGCAAATGTTATTGCAGGAAGCATGTGAGATGCCCGCCGTGCATGGCAACTTTATCTTGTGGGTTCTGCATTGGATGCGGACCGTCTTGCGTACTCACCACCTCGGATTCGTCATGCCATACTACAAGAGACCGATGATCATCGGAGATGCGTTCATTCCGGCAAGCGTCGAGGGGCACACCCGGAGACATCGGCTCCTGATGTGCCTCATCCAGATCAAGAAGGGTATGTGGGTCATCCTCTGCTTCTCTCTCCTCCAGACTCTTTACATAGGAGTCGTATAATGTCCAGAATAGAGTAGGCTTACTTGCTTACTTAGCCTCCTAGGCGGAGCATGTCAGGTTCTTGAAGAATATGGCGTCTCGACTGGTGATGATCCAATGGGAGTCTACATCGTAGAACTCCCACCCCTTCATAATAGGGCTTTGTCTGAGAAAGACGCTCCATGGTGCTTTGTCCGCAAGCTTCTGCCGATGTTCCTTTGGGACATGAAGCAGAGCCATGCACCCAAAGGTGTGTAGCATTGAGATGTCAAGCTTGTCATCATGCCACGCCTAGAATGATGTCATGCTTGGTAGTGACATATGTGGCACGCGGTTGCGTATCCACACTGTTTGCCGTAGTGCAAATGGTCACCATGAGTTGTGAAGATGTGCACCAAGCAACATCGACTTCAGTGTCTCTTGAATCGTGTAGTTTGATCTCTCTGCTACATCATTCTACTACAATGATTATGGTGTGGAGAACTGTTCCACGATGCCAAGATCCTCTAGTTGAGTGGCAAAGTCTGTGCTTGTGTACTCGCCAACACCGTCTAAGCGTACAACCTGTAGTTTCTTGTTCCTTTGCCTTTCGACCATCACGAGCCACTTGAAGAAGCATGCTGGAGCCTTGTCTCTTGTGCAGAGAGGAAAGCTCCATACCATCCCTGTGGCCGTTTGTAAAGGTCCACATATGTCGGTGTGGACCAGCTTCAGCTTCTAACTAACGTCGTACTTTGTTGCTACAAGAAACACATGTTGTGGTAGTTTTGCCCGTGGTCACGAGGTCACAAGGTTCTGCTACCTCCTTGCTCCCGTTTTCATTGAGACAAAGACTATTGACTTGCTCGTTCTTGTGCATTATCGGTACGGTCTGTTTGCAGATGTGGCCAAGTTTTTTGTGCCACAAACTGATGTCTGCACCAGAAACCTGGTGGATACTTGCTACTACAAAGGACATATCTAGCCCTCTTGTTGGAGTTGGTACTTCAAAATCCAGCTCAATCATACCGTGCTGAAGAAGGCGACATTCTACAATGATCTCACCTTCACGACTCATAAGAGTCACACGTTCTCCGTTACCGACGATTCGCGTCCCCCCTTCATCAACTGCCCCAGTGAGAGGACATTCACCGCAATGTCAGGTATGTACAATACATCTCCAAACTTCACCTAAGCACCATTGTACGAGTCACTGTCATCTTTCCTTTGCCCAAAACAGGTACTTGCCAGTTGATGAAGCCTTTGGAGCAGGGTTCAAGTCCATAAAGGCAGGCCTTGTCATGTATGATGTACGATGTGCACCCACTGTCCAGGCACCATACGTAGGTGGAGCAAACCAGCTCATCACTCTGTTTGGCTGAGAGTTGGAAGACAGACCCCGTGTAGTCAAAATGCTTCTCCTTGCCTCCATCCTGCTTCTTGGCCTCTTTGTTCTTGCCTCTCTCTGATTGCTTCTTCTTACTTCCAGTTTCCTTCTTTTCTCCCTTTCCTCCTGAGTTATTTGCTCTGTAACGTTGCTATCTCCTTGCTTGATCCTCATTCCACATCCTTTTTCTGCATTATTGCTTCATGTGCCCAATCTTCTTGCAATAAGGGCACTCAATTGCAGGCCGTGACCCTGCGTTCTGGCTGTACACATTGCGCTTGTTGATGTTCGTTGATGGCTGGACAAACGACTGGATGGATGTAAACTTCTTGGTGGAATGACTGTTTCGTGAGGGCTGAGGGGAGTACACGGCATCGCTCACGCCCTAGTAAGTTGCATTAGAGAGAATTCTCTCCTCTCTTGTCAGCTACCGGTCACGTTTCTCTTTCAGAAGTATTTTAAAAATGCATGCTTCTGTGAGCTTTACTTCATGCTTGAACTTGAGTACCTTCCGGACGTTGTCCGAGTCCCTAGTCAGTCCGTTGAAGAGGAAGGTCACGAATACAAGCTCTGAGATAGGAGCATCTGTCACTACAAGTTAATGCCGAAGTGATTTGGCCTTGTTGATGTAGGACTCGATGTTGTCGAAGCTATTAAGGTTGATGTGTGATATTTTGTCAGGAGGTGAGATTTGAAGGTTGAGTCACTAGACATGTAGGTCCTTAGCAGGCAGGACCAGGCTTGGAGAGCTGGCTCAGCAGTCCCCTCATACATCCGTATGGCCCGCTGGATGCGAGGAGTCAGATGGTCATCCAGTACCATGAAAGCAGCCCGGGTGAAGTAGTTTTACTCAGCCACCATGCTAGACAGTGACCTTGGGGGCGGAGGCGTGTAGTGGTCGTTGTAGAACTTCCAGATGCCGTACATCTGGGCCACTTCTTTGAACTTGTGTACCCAGTGTAGAAAGTTCTCGCCGTCAAAATTTTCAACCTTGATCTTGTACAGATGAAGTAAGGGTGCTCCTTTGGACACACCGTCCTCCAGGCCTTGGTACACCTTGCCCTGTGCAGTCGCTTGTGGGACTGGGACAAACTCTTGTACCATAGGTTGCACCACATATGGTGGTCGTGCTGCTCCCACATGGACTGGTGCTAGTTGCGCCGTAAAAGGCTGCGGCACTTTTTCTTGGTGCATCTGCTTGTAGTGTGCCATGAGTGGCACTATCGGAGCAGGCTGTGATTGTTGAGCCATAAACGGTTGTGGCATGCCTCCATGTGGTGGTACAGCTCGCTACACTTGCGGAGACATGGCTGGTTGCACGACTAGAGGAGGGCTTGCTTCAGGCAGATGTACAGACGATCCTTGTCAATATTTTTGCCACTGTATCTGATGCTACTGTTGTTGTTGTTGTTGTTGAAGCTGCTGCTGTTGAAGCTGTTGTTACGGAGCCTATGCCAGCTGCTGCTGAAGTTGTGCGATTTGGGCTACTTCAACAGCATGTGACTGTTGTAGTTGCTGCATCTACGATGCTTGGGCTGCATGGGTAAGCTGCTCCTGTTGACGTAGGAGCTCTTGAGTGGCAATCTTCTGTCTCAGTGTCTCCCTCTCTTGCTCCACAGTTTGGTATGTTGTGGCTTCTTCTTATGCCATACGTTGTGCCTCCTCAGCCAAGCGTTGCAATTCTATGGCTTAGCTGTGCGTGGTCTGCGACATAGACCCCTGCTCTTGGCCCATGCGCATGCCATGCAAAACTGATTGATCATCAAGTGCAAGAGAAGCTGATTGAGCGTTCTCATCTTCCATGTTCCTTGTGTTTCTGTGCAGGTGGAACGCTGCTCATGCGCATGAAGTGGCGTCACCTCCTCTCTGATTCAGCACCTATACAAGGCTGGCGGAGAACGTCTCCACCACCAACGTAGTCTACTGCTACTGTTGTTACAAACTGCTCAGAGGACCACCTAGAGCTCTGATACCATATTGATTTTGTGAGAAAAACAACAAGGGCCAGGACCCTTGCTAGTAGGATATTTCGTTGATAAGTAGTGCACCTTGTACACTAGCAGGAGTAAGGACTAGAAATAACTTGTATGGAAAAACTAGAATCTTGACTAGTACAAGGTATAGCTATGGTACATGAAAATCCTAGGCAAGCTATGCTAGCGTAGCTCCTGGCCCACTTAGGGGCAACGCCTTGATAGGACTTGTAGTCCGTCGTGGCAAGGGTCTTGGCGCAGTCTCTAGGTTGACTGGACTCTAGGGTAGCCTCCATCCAGGCTGGCAGGCCTTGCTAGCTTATAGGGGCCTTGGAGGGATCTCCAGCAGAGTCTTGTTCCTGGGCTCCAAAGTCAAAGGCTTGAGCAGAGGTGAGTGCTTTCAGAATGCTGAGATAGATTGAACTGAGAGGAGCTCTGCCTTTTACACCTACGGATCTGGCAAGTTGACCACCTGAAGGAGATGTTTCCTTCAGCTGGTTCAGGTCTGGAGAAGCTTATTTCCAGGAGAAGCTTCCTGTAGTTCAAAGTTGTTACTGGCATCCCTGTTGCCATAGGGAGAAGCTTCCTCCTTGAGGAAGCTTCGTCAAGTCTTCAAGTGAAGTTTCTCAAAGAGGTTGCTTACACTTCAGGCTTTCCTCTGACGGCCGTTGATCTTGCCATGCTGCTACATCTGATCCGTCAATCAGGAGCCTCTTGAAGCTCGTGCAAGATTGGCCCATGAAGGTTGAAGGGCCCAGGCTTCATGCATGTGGCTGATGATGTAGTGTAGGCCTCATGCTCAGGGTGTAAGATTCCTGTCCAGTCAGCTAGAGGACTCCCTGACCATGGTAGCTGTGTAGTGCTGTGTAGTAGGTAGCTTCCCTCCCCACTAGAGCTCACTAGAGGCATGCACAACTCTCTTGCGCATGCCAGCACATACTATAGTACACACCAGGCCCTTTAGACTGCTTCAGGGCTGGCTGCCTGAGTTTATTTTTCTAGTACAGTAGAGAATTCCAAATAGACATGGACCCAAGAATTCACCGTAAAATCCGTAACTTTTCGTACAGTGTTCATAATGTAGTACCGTCTTCACCAAATCGGAGCTTAACACCAGCGGAGTAATCGCAACTCTCAGCAGCAGTTGCTACTAGCCGTGTCAGGACAGTCCTTTCCAATACAAGCAATGCTTGCAAGGTGGTTGCTACTACTAGCGGTGCTAGTGTAACCCTTATCATCGCTTGCTATGCCAGTGAAGTGGCTGCTGCTGCTGCTGCTGGCGAGGCCAACATAGCTCTTCTTGGTACTCGCCACTATCGGCAACAAACCAAGGCATGTGCCAGAATCGGCTCTACCATCAGGGAATGTGCTATTATTTGCAGCACGACTAGTGCCTAACCATTTCTCGTAATGCCACAAGGGCTTGTGCCATGACTAGCCATGCCAGAAGGACCCTTAGTTGCTACTGGTCACTCCGACAGGGCATCCGCCACAACTAGC
>SZWC01024114.1:21677-33917 GCA_023375785.1 Penium margaritaceum
CGGCTCTACCATCAGGGAATGTGCTATTATTTGCAGCACGACTAGTGCCTAACCATTTCTCGTAATGCCACAAGGGCTTGTGCCATGACTAGCCATGCCAGAAGGACCCTTAGTTGCTACTGGTCACTCCGACAGGGCATCCGCCACAACTAGCAATGCTAGCAAGGACCTTAGCACAACTCACTATGTTAGCAGGACCTTGCCAATACTACTGGTATTAATAGGGTTCTCCACTACTAGGAATTCCAACATAACGTTTTCCGTTGCTCGTAATGCCGACAGCGTGCATGCCATTGTTGGTAGGATGTGTGCCATTGATCTTGGCACTGGTAGGACATAGCTGCTTCTGACAGCGCTAGTAAGGTGTATGCCACTACTAGCCAAGCTAGCAGAACCCCTAACTGCTGTTGGCCATGGAGCAAAGCATATGCCAATGCTGGTCATGCCAAGAGAGCCCTTAGCACTATTGGTTGCGCCAAGAAGGTGCTTCCGGTTCTGGTGGTGCCAACAGCTCTTGCCACTACTAGCATACAAGTAGGATGTGTGCCACTACTTGTGGCGCTATAAATGCCTGGTCGCTATAAGCAGCACTAGTAGGATATAGGCCACTACAGGCCGAGCCAAAATGGCCCTTAGCATATTTGGTTGTGCGAGTAGGATGTTGTCACTGTTGGTGGTGCTAGTGCTGGCAACGGAAGTAGGGAATTTGTTATTACAGTTTATGTTGGCATGGCTCTTACATGTGCCAGCATCATTAGTAGGGCATGTGCCATTGTTGTTGGTGCCAGGAAGGCCTAGTCGCTGCTGGCAATGCGAGCAGGGTGTACGCCACTACTGGCCATGCAAACAGGGTCCTTAGCCATTGCTGGCCATGTCTGTAGGATGCATTCCATTGCTGGCCGTGCCAACAGGGTCCTTAGCACTGCTGGTCGCCGTCGTAGGACGGTGCCACTACTGGTGGTACTAGTAGGGCTATAACCGCTGCTTGCAATGGTAACAGGGTGTTTGTCACTACTGGTGATGCTAGCAGGGATCTAACCATTGTTGGCGATATCATTAGGGCGCTCTGTGTTTGTAGTGGACCTCGGCCCTAAAACATTTGCTTGGTCAAAAGCAAGCCATTGAGTATCTCGTCCGGGATGCTGGCATTACTAGCAAGACAAGCTTCCTTGCAGGGGATTTCCCCGAGTAAGAGACACATGAATCACATTTCCCCACATGGAAGGCACCCCCGTAGCTTTAGCCAATACGCCATGGTGCAGCTCAGGAGTAATCAAAAGAACAAAACTTTCTCTAATTTTTTGTGATGATGCATCTGGATAAATGAGTAGGGGCACTTTGTGGCTGCGTGGCCGCCTAGTTTCTATGCACTGACGTTGCGCTTCCATGGAGAACCATTGAAATGGTCGATGGCATTCACACCATGGCATCGTTGCTCACAACTGGGTGGCAACTCAGCCCATCACTCGTAACCTTATGTATGTTGATCGGTTTGGCTCACTGGGTTCCATTCAACCGGCTCATACACTGCGATGCAAACGAGCATCCAGGCAAGAACGTTGATGCTAGAAGCACTCTTTTGGATAAGTGTCAACTTTGACTGTCTTCGCATTGATCCCAAGTGTAATATGGAAAACGGAAGATTTTTTTTCCAAGAATTTGAATGTAGCTCATATGCCAATGTAAAAAACTGGCATTGTAAACGGTAAGACACATAAATCAAGGCCCTTGGAAGAAAGTGGTTGGCCTCGGTTGCTCCACCCGCAGGTAAAATCCCACGAGTTCTACGTCGGAGCGCGAACCAACACTCAACATCTTTGCATAACGAAGGATATAGCAAGATATCACCTGGTCTGATGATGTCATTGGATGCACTTGGACTGTTCATCCTCTCTCACTACAGATAACTACAAACCAGGTAACGGAAGGGGAAATCCTGACCTAGTAGACATCTATGTTTGGAACAGTATCCCTTTTTGTGGCTACCTCAAGGGCGGGAAGTAAAATGCAACCCTCTTGTTACTCCAACCGCGATCTGGGTGGGCCAAGATGCACAAGAGGGGTGATACTACCAACCAAAGGGTGTAGATATTACAAGAACACGAAGATAGAGAATAGGTCCAAGGGCCCGCACTATTACAACAGGAGTACTAGTGGAACTTTCTACATGTCATAGTGTTATCCTCTTGCTTCAGGTAAAACCTACTCTATTGGCCGATTTTCCTAATTGAATCAATGGACAAGTACCCCCTTCCAGTAAAAAAAATAAGAAAAATATGTAAGCTGGGGGACTTGTGAAGAGTTGGTCCGGTGGTGTCAGTAAAGTGGGTGAATGGGGTAAAAACGAATTGTGAGTATTTTACATACAGAACTGAAAAAATATAGGTTGAAGGGATGTTTAGGAAAACACCCAAATCCCCTCTGATTACCTGTTTGGTACATAAATACCAAGTTGGTTTTTTATGACTGGTTCTATCCAAAGGGAAGTGGCCTATTATAGACCAGAAGTATGTGGTCCCCTTATAGTAGGAGTAGCAAATGAAATCCTCATCAGTGATGTGATTTAGAGATGATCTTAACATGTATGTTATGTTTGTAGAGAAATTGGCAAAGCGGGTTCTGTTCTCCTTTTGAGTTGAAATCCTTGGAATTCATCTTTGTAAATGGAGCAGCATTCGTGGCTGGGAAGGGGGGGTTAATCTTGAAATGTAGAGGCTTCTGTTTAATTTAACATGGATTTATGTAGTTAAGAAACATCATCATGGGGATGGAGAAGCCTGTGATTGAGAATTCCCTCTATCCAACTTGGATAAGATGGTTTGGTTGAATGTTAGTTTGCACGGGTGCAAGAGTTGTCCTTCATGGTCGTGAAGGAGTAAGAGGTATATTGTGATGAGATATTGTGTTTTTTGGCCCCTTGTTACACCAAGTATGCATACATGAAGGAGGGGTGGTGTAGGATTTCCATAGGAGGGAGGAGACGTGGGCTCGACGAGGGTGATTGAGGGAGGATGGTGAAGGACTAGGAGTTGAGGTTGGGGGTTGTTTCAAAGATAAGGGGGAGAGAAGAGAAGGGTAGAAGGTGAGAGAAAGAAGAGGAAATTGTTCTGAGGAGAGTGGCCACATATGCCGCTTGAGAAGGTCGAGTAGAGTATAAAAAAGAGGAAGATTGGTTCTACAAAGCATGATGATGACATAAAGAGAGATTGAAATGCTAGGGTTCTTCTTATTGATATTTAGTCTCCATCTTGTTTTGGGTATAGGAAGAGCTTAGGGAGGTAGTATTCCTTTTGTGTTGTGTGCATCCCTGGTTGTAACCTCAGCATTGGTTGTGCTAAGTATTGGATCCGGCACCTCAGGATGGTGCACTATAGGGGAGGATAAAGATAGGTAGATTCCCAATAGAGTTTGAATATCAAACTGGGAAAAGATCTAAAGTTAAAAAGGAAACATAATGGCGATAAGCACAACAAAACCAGAATAAAATGACTTAAGCTCCGTGGAGGACAACTTGAAAACCTTTGAAAGGAAGATGGCATAAACAACCCAAACATGTTTGTGAGCCTTGGACAATACCAGATTCATTTAATCCACTGGATATGAGAGCTTCCCAACATATACGTCATAAAAGAAGCATAGAGCGTATAAAAATGGCATAACAACATTGAAAACCTTTTGGCGAGGCGACCCAAGCACAACGTCCACAATTATCGGGGATGACCTCGATGAATAGATGACAAGAGAGTGCATAGTTTCCCATACACCGTTATAATCCAATACTATATAGGAATATAGCATATTCTCTCTTCATATTCATCATAACATTGGCGCTCATTGGATCCGATTTGATAAACGTAAGTTAGTCTGGTAATTGGCAAAGTACATATGTTGTTCTGGCCTTTCGGTTCTTTTCTAAGGGCAAGAGGCTACGTCTGAGTGCAAGTCAAAGTGGATCCCGAGTAAATGTCAGTGTTCAATTCGATGGGTATGGTGCGGTTGAGTCACGGAATTGTAGAGGGCAATTTTCAACTCGTGTCCATGATGGCAACGAGCATAGGAATGGATCGTCGGGGATATGGGTTCTATGCTTGAGACCGTGTGACTTTTATGAGAGGACACAAACAAGTTTATCTCCAAGCAGGTGAGATTTGCTGTTCCATGGGCTAGAGTGAAGGCATAGAGAAAGAGATGTTCAACTTCAATGTGAATTTCCGGGTCAACATGGCTACAAAAAGTGGAAAACAACATGGACAACTTGGTCTTTAAGGTCCAGAATCTTAACACTACAAGTATGGGTGTTTAAACAGTGAAGGAATGATCCTTTCATAAGTAAACTCAAGAATACACATGAACGTTCATCAAAGATTACGGTGGCATAAAGATTGTGTTTAGTTTTATTTAAATTAATTTACAATACCATGTTACTTTTTTATGTATACTATGGGTAGATGGGCAGCTTTGTGTCCCTTGATAACTGTATTGATTAGTTTTGTTATCGTGGTGATGTGTCTTATGTTGGCTTGTGTTGGGATGGATAGTGTGCTCAAAACTTCCAACAGTAGAATGAAAGATTGTAAAAAATCTTTGACAGCAACTTAAAGACAAACCATGAATGCTAGTGAGAATACTCACCTTGTAGGCTAGCCAAGCAAGCACATATGCCTAGCTCAAGACGTTTGTATACTTGCAAAATCTGCCCGCTTGCTCACCTTACTTCCTACATGGGCACTTTTGAGAGATTGAATCACCATTTCTTCCACAAATCCTCTCTCCCTGTGCCTGCTTTAAAACTATGTCTTTTAGAGGATGGCCCAAGTGGTCCTAATGAAGGTGTTACAACATGTGGTACCGTATTCAGAGGTGAAACTTGCTGCCACTCCTATGTCATATCTTGGACATTTTGGAGTAGGAACAATGGTAGCTGTAGTGTAGCGTATGGACCATTTTAAGGATCAGAAATGGTCCACAAATATTTACAGTGTCATTTGGGGACTTGAGGCTAGTCTCTCAGGGTGTGCTCTACCGTAAAATAGTCTACGGACTAGAGTCCGGATCCACCCTAGCCTGGAAAATATATATTTCATTTGGATATAAGGCAAGAGGAGTGTCGCGATGGAAGATCCATCGCGTCACTCCTCCTCCACTCTAGTTGGTAACTAGGGTCTCTTTTCCACGTGGCTGTGTCACGTGGAACGACAGGGTTTTGGGTTGAATGATTACAAATATGGCCTTTGACAATGATGTCCATTTGTGGCACGGTTCGTCTCAGCCATAATGGCTGAGGCGACCATTCCCTCCTCCTTTGGAGACTACTATTTCGAGGGCCTACGCTTTGGTTCTGCAGTTAGTCGCAAAACAGTCCACGAATGTTACATTGGCATCGGAGCCAACTTCCGCAAATTATCTCCGAAATCGGTTCCAGTTGCCTGTCGGATCAGTCCATTGAGCGACACTGTACGTCGATCGTATTTTACAGCGTGTTCTCTTCTCTAAGGCCGAATGCCTCCTGTATTCAAACACAGTCCGTGCGATTAAAAAGAGGCTCTGGTCAAGCTTAATACTCCCCGGTTGAAGGATACGGCAAAGGGCTGTGAGTCCTTGTGGACGACTTCGTCGCGCCGCGTATCGCCCTCCACACATAGGGTAAGGCTTGGAATCGTTGGCGTCTTTCACTGGCAAAATTCACACATGTATGCACTCATTTTTCTCTATTCAGATAATATTCTGTTATTTTTTGATACTTCATAGTTGGTCAAGTCCCAATTGTGGGGATACCGATGCTATGTGACACACGCAGGATGGTAGGAGCTATTCTCGAGTTAAGCCCAGTTGAGCGCCATTACCACGATCGTCGGATTAGGGCCGCGACTGGTAAACATTTTGGCGACGGGTGATTTTGCGCTCGCGATTGCGTCGTGGAGGACACATATCATGTCCTCGGATCAAGCGTTGTTTAGTGTCAGATGAATGCTCGATTTTGGGAGCGATTTGACCGGACATGGCTGAAACCGTAGCGAAGATAGAACGGTCTCTCATTGGCTCAAACAAATCGTCATGAAAAAGTGGACGATTCTCATTGGCGCCGCATACAAGCGTCGCTTGCTAATTCGGCCATTCGAAATCCGTCGTCGGTTAGTCAGCCTCTGGCCATCCGGACTGGACCGCCTCACGAGGACAAAACTAGCCCTACGAGACACAGCTATCATGGATCGTCCGTGACGGTTGTGTGCTAGAGGGGTAGCTGTGCCCTCTCACGGTGGATCAGTCCGGATGGGCGGAGGTTGGCAGGCTCGCGTCGGGTTCTGCGTTCTGCAAATCAACAAGCGAGGCAGCTATGCACTACCAATCGAATTCCTCAATACTTTCACGACGATTTTGGTGAACAAATGACAGAGCAATATTTTTTGGCGACGGCCGTGGACACGTCGGAACTAAACGTCTCTTGAACTGAGTATCGTTAGGACTCGTTTAGTCTGATGATGAGATGACATGCGCCGAGTCCTCCACGACGCCCTCGCGAGCGCGAACTTTTACGTCGCCAAAATGTTTACCAGCTGTAGCCTAGGAGCTTCGTCGCCGCCAATGTTGTTGCAAACTGGATTGTGGCATGTTCATCTGCACCTTAAAACATGCATGTGTTAAGGTGTAGATGAACATGCCACAAGCTCTCAACGAACGCCCAAGAAGTGCCAACGATCGACCAACCATCGATCCACGATTGTTGGGCGTTTGTTAGGGTGAGTCTGGCATGCCACGGTTTCTGAAATCGCTCTACTAGTTGAGAGGAATCTGCTCAACTGTACGGATCCACGTAGACGGAAGTCGACGTTTTCCTAGGAATCGTTTGGCTCACACGACCTCGTTAACAATTGTTTTCCGGTCAACCACTCCGCTGCCGGTGGTATTTTTGACGTGTGCATTGTGTCTCGACGGCATCCATTCGTCCTCTTTCACTATTGTTTGCTTCCTAGTGCAACATGCTCCCTTAGAAATATTAATGACAGCCTTTCAAACCTCGGTGCAAACTACTTTAAAGTATCATTTGCGACAGGAATTGACAAATCATCGTTTAATATTTGTTTCACTGGATTCTCGTAGAGGACGTTGACCATGCACTAAAATATCTACCCGCATCTTATGTGGCGAGAGCACAGCTACATCAAAACAATGTGGAGGGCTGTTCGAGTGGATGTTTACACGAATTTGTCCAAATTGCCTCTCAAATCGGGGACCGTTTAGCTCCGTGGATTCCTCTCACTTAGTCGTTCGATTTCGTAAATCGTAGCATGCCAAATGGACCCTTAGCGATGGTTGGGTTGCCGTCGCCATGCACTTTCGTCCGCAATGCGATCGATGGCCTCGCCCTCCGACAACATTGGCACATGTACCACAACCTTCTCCAGGGATGGAGAGCATGGAGGACGTCGTCGCCACTTTCCCAGGAGTTCGGCGTCCGTTCTTCTATTCCAACCGAGCGTACTATCGCGCTTTCTAAAAAATGAGAGAAATCTTACAAAATCGATGACTCGACGACAAAACTCAACGACGGCGGGAAGGAAGGTGAGTAGGAACTTCCGATTTCGTTGGAATCCGTGGATAGATAGATAAATCATTATGTTTATCGTCGCTACCCCTCCAAGGGGAATGGACGGTGGCACAGAGCCACATGTGACAGAGAGAGTCAGGAGGGACATCCATGCACGACAACCATGAAGAGGGGCATGCATGTGCCCACTGTCAAGTGTAAAGAAGCACACAAAGGTCAAAGTAAGTAAATCCGTGGTTGACGTAGCATTCCAACGATTCCCAACCTCACCCATAGAATAACAGGGTGCGCCTGGGTGTCGTTGAAATCGGTCGTTGGGGCTCCTCAACGATGGATTTCAGCGATGACCGCAACTTCCTGTCCGCGTGGTTTTAGCCTCACAGTTGCCTGGGTTGCGTAGCTCGGCACTCCACGTCGATCTGTCCGGATAAACTAAAGGCTTTGCTCGTCCAACAATCCTAGTGGGCCCCACACAGAACACGGATGAATGACTGGAATTGGCCCAACAATCCTCGTCTCCACGATTCACGTGCGGATATGGATAGTTGGAACATCGACATGCGTTCGCGTTCGGGAAGAGACGCTCCGGATCTGACCCGCTGAGCCAGTCTTCAGACCGGCGATGATGATGACTGCTAGGCGGCTTGCAATTCGTGGACTCCGCATGTCCTTCAACAAAATGCGCAACGAAGTGTCCGATAGCGTCCAACAACCGATGTTAACAATACCCAGGCGCACCCACAATCAAGGGTGGTCTCGTTGTCACTGAAATCGAGCGTTGGGGCTCCTCAACGATGAGGAAAATGCAAATCTAACAGGGTTTTGAAAAGGGAAAGCAAAAATGTCAAACTCTTGGAGGGGCACGCCAAAATGTGAACGTTTCAAGCACAACTGTCAACTTTTGTGAGGGGCACGCAAAAATGTCAAATTTTTGGAGGGGCATAGAGAAATGTCAGAAAACAACCCTGTCACTTTCAGGTGGGGCACAAAGAAATGTCAAGTTCTTCGTGGTTGCACCACATGAGCATTCTGTCTATCGATTAATGTTGTTCTAATATTGGTTCGTTTTCTTACATTCTCTCAGCGTAAAGTAGACATTTACAACAATTTTGTATTTAAACGCGATGATTGAACGGCACCTGGCTTTGGAGTTTCGAATTCGAACGGGACCCCAAGTAAAGGGTGGGTGTGACTCTCACGTATGTTCACGTGGGTGAAAGTCACACCCACTTTGCGCGCAACAAAGAATTGACACCGTCGATGCACGTTGTGCGCAAACTGGGTGTCACTCATGCACGGGAACGTACGCGAGCGAATGACTGTGTAGCGCGTTACCGTTGGGATTCACAATAACACATGGAAAAGCCTCAATAAATAATCGGACTCCGGACCCGTTGCTCACGAAGCGAACGCAATACCACTACGCCACTGGTGCTCGATTAGCAAGCGTGTCATGTACATTGGCTTTCTGATCAGTAGTTTATCTTTCCGTATGTGAATAAGACATTGAGTGCGACAAACCACCTGAGCGCGCCCCACATGAAGGCCTTACTATGTGAAGGTGTTCAGGAGGAGAACGCAAAGCGGGTGTGACTTTCACACACGCGAACGTACGTGAGAGTCACACCCACCCTTTATTTGGGGTCCCGTTCGAATCCGAAACTCCAAAGCTTGGTGCCCTTCAGTCATCGCGTTTAAGTACAAAAACGCTATAAATGTCTACTTTTACAGTGAGAGAGAATAAGAAAACAGACCAATTTTAGAAAAATATTAATCGATAGACAGTATGCCGATGTGGCGCAACGACAAAGAACTTGACATTTCCGTGTGCCCCGCCAGAAAGTGACAGGGTTGGTTTTTTACATTTCTGTTTGTCCCTCCGAAAATGTGACATTTTTGTGTCCCCCTATGAAAATTGGACATTTTTGTGTGGTCCAATGAGAAGTTGACATTTTGGTGTGCCCTGCCAGGATTTTGATATTTTTGCGTGCCCTTTTTAAAACCCTTTTAGAATTGCGTTTTCCTCCTCAACGATCGATGTCAGCGACGACCGCAACTTCCTGTCCGCGTGGTTTTCGCCTCACAGTTGCCTAGGTTGCGTAGCTCGGCACTCCACGTCGATCCGTCCGGATTAACTCAAGGTTTCCCTCCTCCAACAAACCTAGCGGGCCCCACACAGAACGCGGATGACTGAAAGGAATCGGCACAACAATCCCCGTCTCCACCAATCACGTGCGAATATCGACAGTTGGAACCTCGACATGCGTCCGCGTTCGGGAAGAGACGCTCAGGACCTGACCGGCTGCGCCAGTCTTCTGACCGGCGGCGATGATGATTGCTAGGCGGCCTGCAATTCGTGGACTCCAAATGTCCATCCAAAAAATGCGCGACGAACTGTCCGATAGCGTCCAACGACCAGTTTCAGCGACAACCAGGCGCACCCCAAAATTCGATACGTCGGTTCTGGGCCAGGGCGTCGGTTCAAGGCCTATGTCTCCACAAGGAGGGGGGCAATGAAACAGTCCCCCAAACAAGACCACTGCGACCATGACGTCAGCGCCGCTGACGTGGAGGCCGTTCCGCCCCTGCTTCCTCAATCCTCATCCCTCCACTTCCGCGACGGCAGCAGCCCTCTCGTGTGGACGACACTTCGCGCCACGCTCAGCGCACCACGTCCGCAGCACCGACAGGAGGGCAGCAGCCAGCGCAGTAGGCTACTGCGCTGGCCACTGCGGAAATGCCCCACTGCTACTCCCAGTAACATTGGGGCATTTCCGCCGCTGCACAGCAGCCATCACAGCGACCTGCGTCGCAGCAGCAGAGCGAGCGGAGCACAGCAAGTCGACGGTGGGGGGTGGTCTGTTCCGGCGAGGTGAGGAAGGAAGTTGCATATTTGTGGACTACGGCATGAGCTTTCCCCACCTCTTTGTTTTCGGCAGAAGAGGTAGAGAGAGCTGGCATAAACATTGGCATGGATTTTGGCATAAACATTGTCATGAATGTTGGCATGGATGTTGGCATAAACATTCTCGCGGATGTTTGCATGGATGTAGGCATGGATGACGGCATAGATGTGGCATGGATGTTGGCATGGATGTCGGCACATGTGTTGGCATGTTGGCCTGAAAGTTGGTATGAATGTGGGCATGGATGCTGGTACCTGACAGGGAAATGACCTTTCTTTGCTACAGCTGATTTAGCCTTTGGTCTGTGAAAGGGGCAAATAGCAAGTACAGATCCTTACTGGTAATGTTGTCCATCCTCCTATCGCCCCATTGTTGGATTGCTGTGCCAAGGGCTGGGGATGGCATTGGGGTAGACAGCAAAGGGGGGGGAGAGCAGGATGTGCAGGGACGGGGACATTGCAGGTGCCTGCAAATGTTAGGGAGGGACAAGGAGAGGCCCAGCAGAGTGTCTATTGGGTAGGGGAGGGTGGGGGAAGGGAGAGGGGGGGTGGGGGGGAAGGGGGTGGGGGAGGGTAGGTAGCGATCCGATTGGGCGATCCGATATGGGTGGGAGAGGCTGGTTCAGCTGACTGTTTGCAAGCAGTAGCGATGGTGCTCAGGTTCGTTGTGCTGTGCTCATTCCAGCCAAGCTCGGTGTGTGACATTTCTTTGACCTTGTGGGCGACATTTTTTGGCAGGCTTTCCCGAAATGTTCGTCAAGGCTGTCAATGACGCACCCCGCATTTGTCATGTTGAGACTCTCAATTTGCTGAGGCTTCTGACTACCTTGCAGGAGAAAAAAAGAAAGAGAGAGAAAAAATTCAACAGAAAGAGAGAAGGAAAGGAAGACGAAGAGCGAAAGAATGCGAAAGCTTTTTGTCCAAATTCGACGCATGTGTGAATGTTTGTCCGTGTGCACTCACGCATAGCAGCAGGCAGTAGCAGCTGCACCGCGATGCCAGACATGTCCTCTGTCGCAGCAGCAGCTTCCGACTGCGCCAGCAGTGTCCGTTGCGGCAGCGCTGCGGCTCACAACAGCAGCAGTGGCAGCGTGCCTGCAGTGGCCACTGAGTTGGAGACTATGGAGCTTTGCTCGGCCGATGACTTTGCTGCCATCGCTGATGCGTCTGGGCGCGTCACCATCATCGGATTCGGGTCGTTGCTGTCTGGTATGTGCACGCTGTTCTCGTACTGCTATTTGCTTAGAAATCTTGCTGGTGTTGGTACCCGTGGTTGCGACGCGTCATCACATTTCTGGTCACTGTTGTCTCTAGCATAGCATGTGCACTGTGTTGCCGTTGTAGTCCTCATTGGCATTATCATCATCCTCCTTGTTGTCATTGTCCTCGTCGACACCGTCATCGTTGTTGTCGTCCGCTTCGTCGTCGTCATCGTCGTCGTTGCCGCCGCCGCCGCCGCCGCCGCTGCCGTTGTCGTCGCCGTTGTCGTCGTCGTCGTCGTCGTCGTCGTCGTCGTCGTCGTCGTCGTCGTCGTCGTCGTCATCGTCGTCATCGTCATCGTCATCTTTGTCGTCGTCATCGTCGCCGTCGATGTCATCTTTTTCGTCGTCGTCGTTGTTGTCGTCGTCGTCATCGTCGTCGTTGTTGTCGTTGTCATTGTCGTCATCGTCTTTATCATTGCTGTCATCATCGCATCCCCAATGCTGTTGCCGCCCGCCATCATTGTTGCGGTCCTCCTCTTCCTCCTGCTCCCTTCCCTCCTCCTCCTCCTCCTCCTCCTCCTCCTCCT
>SZWC01024115.1:5265-15425 GCA_023375785.1 Penium margaritaceum
GGACCGGAGCACCAGAAGGCAGTGAAGCGGATCTTCCGCTACCTTGCTGGAACCATCAACATCGGCATCACCTACAACGGCAATGACAACAGCATCATCGGCTACACAGACGCAGATTGGGCTTCAAACCCTGAGGACCGCAAGTCCATCTCTGGACATGTGTTCCTCATGAATGGTGGGGCCATCAGTTGGTGCAGCAAGCGGCAGGTGGTCGTGGCCACCTCGAGTACAGAAGCTGAGTACGTATCTCTCAGCTTTGGAGCCAAGGAAGCAGTTTGGCTCCAACGTCTTATGGCAGAGATGAGTGGGAGTGCAGCAGTTCCAGTTCCTGTGCGCGTCGACAACCAGAGCGCAATCGCACTCGCCAAGAATCCTGAGCACCATGCACGCACCAAGCACATTGACATCGCATATCATTTCATCAGGCACATGGTGCAGGAGGGTGCTATCAAGCTGGAGTTTACTCCAACCAGCAAGCAGGTCGCTGATTTCTGCACCAAGCCAGTGACCCGTGAGAAGCAGCAGTTTTGCATGAAGGCATGTGGACTCAGCCCACTCTGACTACGGCAAAGTGGGAGATTGTTGGGAAAGGAGCCATCTGGCTCAGTTTCAGGTCCACAGGAGCAAGTTCCAGGAAAGTACCAGATGCTTGCTCCGATCGCCAATCTGACTTCACCATTGGAAAGATCAGGTGGCAAAATGTCTACGGTCCAAGTTTGAGGCCGATCCAACGGTCGGATTGGGAGATATGAATTTTCAGAGTTTCGGGGGTCATGGACCGTCGATGTCTGGGTGGGCATGGGTGATGACTCCATGCCTTAGCCTGAGAAAAGAAAAAGGCAAGAGGTCCAGGGTCAAGACCTGATGGGAGAAATATCCAAAAAGGTCCTTGGTCTCAGGATTGCCTTGTCAGAGTGTGCTGACTACGATAAAGGTACCTCTTCTTACTTTTTAGGTGAGGTGAGATCCTTGTGTGCTAGCCATGGACACATGGCGATTCTCCATGGGTTTGTGGGTTATGTGACCACTAGGAGTGTGCCATGAGAGCATTCTCTAGCTCTCTAGGTCGTGTGTGAGTGGTCAGCCTGATTGCTAGGCTGATTTCCTCCCTTGTGTGAGATTATGGACTCTAGTGTGTGAGCCTTAGCCTCCATGGCTAAGTGGTGTGGCTTGTGAGAGGGCTGACTTGCCCAAGCTCTAGCTCTATATGTACTCCACCATTTTGAGTGATTGAACAACCATTCTTCAGCACAAGTGATGCCCTTCCAATCACACATGCTCGCTGCTCCAAGGCTCCCTCTCTCCTCAAGTTCCAACAGGGGAGGCGTCATACTTCCTCGGCATCCTGATCTCGCGTGACAGAAAATTACGCTCTCTCTGGCCACAGCAGACTCGCTACATCAAGGACATCCTCCAGCGGTTCCGCATGGTAGAGGCCAAAGCCATTGGTACGCTGCTGGAGACGCGGCACTACCTCGTGAGCTTCAGTGGAGAAGCAGATACAGCTGAGCGGGAGAAATACCAGAGCGGTGTTGGCAGTCTCATGTACCTGATGGTGGCAACCAGGCCGGACCTCGCACACGCTGCCGGCGCTTTGAGCCAACACATGGCTGATCCCGGACCGGACCACCAAAAGGCAGTGAAGCAGATCTTCTGCTACCTTGCTGGAACCATCAAAAGTTGGCATCAGCTACAACGGCAATAACAATAGCATCATCAGCTACACACATATAGATTGGACTTCAAATTCTGAGACTCGCAAGTCCATTTATGGACATGTATTTCTCATGAATGGAGGTGCCATTAACTGGTGCAACAAGTGGCAGGTGGTCCTGGCCACCTTGAGCACAGAAGCAGAGTACATCTCTCCCAGCTTTGGGGCCAAGGAAGCAGTTTGGCTCCTGCGTCTCATGGCGGAGATGAGTGGGAGTGTAGCAGTCCCAGTTCCTGTGCACGTCAACAATCACAGCGCTATCGCACTCGCCAAGAATCCTGAGCACCATGCATGCACTAAGCACATTGACATCGTATATCACTTCATCAGGCACATGGTCCAGGAGAGTGCTATCAAGCTGGAGTCTACCCCAACCAGCATGCAGGTCGCTGATCTCTATACCAAGCTAGTGACCCGTGAGAAGTAGCAGTTCTGCATGAAAGCATGTGGACTCAGCCCACTCTCACTACGGCAAAGTGGGAGATTGTTGGAAAAGGAGCCATTCGGCTCAGTTTCAGGTCCACTAGAGCAAGTTCCAAGAAACTTGTAGATGCCTACTTTGATTGTCAATCCGTCTTTTTCATTGGAAAGATCAGGTGGCAAGTTATCTGAAGTCCAAGTTTGAGGATGATCGAATAGTCGGATTGGGAGATATGAATATTCAAAATTTTGTGGGTCATGGACCGCCGATGTCTGGGTGGCCATGGGTGATGGCTCCATGCCTTAGCCTGAGAAAAAAAAAAGGCAAGAGAACCAGGGTCAAGACCTGATGGGAGAAATATCCCTAAATGTCCTTGGTCTAAGGATTCCCTTGTCACAGTGTACTGACTAGGATAAAGGTACCTCTCCGTACTTTTTAGGTGAGGTGAGATCCTTGTGTGCTAGCCATGGACAAATGGCGATTCTCCATCGGTTTGTGGGTGATGTGACCACTAGGAGTGCGTCATGAGAGCATTCCCTAGCTCTCTAGGTCGTGTGTGACTGGTTAGCCTGATTGTTAGGCTGATTTCCTCCTTTGTGTGAGATTGTGGACTCTAGTGTGTGAGCCTTAGCCTCCATGGCTAACTGGTGTGGCTTGTGAGAGGGCTTACTTGCCCAAGCTCTAGCTCCATATGTACTCTATCATTTTGAGTGATTCAATAACCATTCTTCAGCACAAGTGATGCCCTTCCAATCACACTTGCTTGCTGCTCGAAGGCTCCCTCTGTCCTCCAGATCCAATAGACGTTACTATGAGTACTCCTGCTGTTGCTGTGGAGATTGCTGCTATTGCTGCAGCTGCTGCTGCTCCTTCTGCTCCCTCTTGAACTTGAAGCACTCTTTCTTCTAGTGCTCCTCTTCTGGCAATAATGGCAGTTGCCCTTGTTCTTGCCTTTCTGCTGCCCGCACTGCTACTGTTGCTATTTGCGTGAGCCCATGGGCATAAAAGCTGTTTCACTGCTACTGCTGCTGTCATTGCGCTTTGCCGCATTACGATGTAGCTCTACTTGCACTGGGAGCGTACACCTGCAGTCGTCTATTGCACCGTGTCATAGCTCGTTGGGAGTCGGCTCAGAAAGAGAAGGATGAACCAAGTGTCTTCCACCGGATTGCTGGCTGCTTTCAGCTGCTTTGCCAGCTCCTTTGCCCTGTCCAAGTACGCCACCATCCCTTCGCCACCATGCATTTTCAATGCCATCATCTTCTCCTCCAAAAGCATGAGGAATGCCGGATCCTTGCTCTCATACTTCTTGCACAACGTGCCCCACCCCTTTTTTACAGTAGCCTTGTCACTCAGGTACTAAAGGTACGGGTTGAAGATGGTATTGAGAAATAGCCTGTAGGCCTACCTGTCCTTCTTCGACTCCTCATATGCTGCTGTTGCAGTTGTAGATGAAATCTGTATAACAAAAAATGGAGTGTAGAGGATAGCAGACTGGGAATCTTGGATCACTGAATCCACCACTAGAAAAAAATCCCAAAACCTTCCAGATCGGCCCATTAAACAGGGTCATCAATTGGGAATTTTCAGAGATAGATCCTTTTGAAAGCAAGGTATGCTTTTGCTCCTACTCCAGCTTATACTAGCCAGCTTGTCAATGGCGTTTCTCCCAAATTACTAAAAGAATGCAAATAGTTTTACACAAATAGAAAGCTTAGGAAAAATACTTCAATTCGTATATGCTACTTTTTAAATTAGACAAAGAAATGAGAGACTTATGCTCATCACAAGGCAACTGTCTTACTCATAGAGAAGAGTATAGCCCTGGCCGGACTCGTTTTGAGTATAGCTCTCAATCTAACCGTTGGATCTTCCCGATCTCGTTGGAAAGCTTATCTTTTGAACATGAAGATATTCTGGTCGATTGTGAAATTTAGTGAAGGTTTCACCCCAACCCATTACTTTCAAAGTGATGGCCTGTACTGTTCAAAGTGGCAGAACTTGGCTCCGATACCATGAGTTGGATCTGGAGGATAGGAGGAGCCTTGGAGCAGCGAGTATGTGGGACTAGAAGGGCATGACTTGTGCAGAAGAATGATTCTTGAATCACTCTAAATAATGGAGTACATATAGAGCTAGAGCTTGGGCAAGTCAGCCCTCTCACAAGCCACACCACCTAGCCATGGAGGCTGAGTCACATACTAGAGTCCATAATCTCACACAAGGGAGGAAATCAGCCTAGCAATCAGGCTCACCACTCACACATGACCTACAGAGCAAGGAAATACTCTCATGGCACATTCCTAGTGGATACATAACCCACAATCTCATTGAGAATCCCCATGTGTCAATGGCTAGCACACAAGGATCTCAACTCGCCTAAAAAGTGAGAAGAGGTACCTTTTTCCTAGTGAGCACACTCTGACAAGACAACCCAAGAATCTAGGACCTTTTTGGAAGTTTCTCCCATCAAGTCTTGACCCTAGACCTCTTGTCTTTTTCTTTTCTCAGGCCAAGGCATGGAGCCATCGCCCATGGTCATCCACATATCGGCGGTCAATGATCCTAGAAACTTCGAAAATTCATATCTCCCAATCTGATTGTTGGATCGGCATCAAATTTGTTTCGAAACCCATTTTCTAGACCGTCGTCTTAGGCAGGTTGATGCCGACACAATTTTGATGCCAATCCAACATTTGGATTGTGAGATATGTATTTTCAAAGTTTTCGGGGTCAAGGACCACCAGTATTTGGATGACCATGGGCGATGGCTCCATGCCTTAGCCTGAGAAAAGAAAAAGACAAGAGGTCCACGGTCGAGTCTTGATGGGAGAAACATCCAAAAAGGTTTTAGATTCTTGGATTGCCTTGTCAGAGTGTGTTGACTAGGAAAAGGTACCTCTCCTTACTTTTAGGTGAGGTGATATCCTTCTGTGCTAGCCATGGACACATGGCGATTTTCCATGGGATTGTAGGTTATGTGAACTCTAGGAGTGTGCTATGAGAGTAGTTTCTAGCTCACTAGGTCGTGTGTGAGTGGTCATTCTGATTGCTAGGCTGATTTCCTCCGTTGTGTTAGATTATAGATTCCAGAGAAAACCAATATTTAGCACAAGTGATGTTCTTTTAGTCCCGCATGTTTGCTATTCCAAGGCTCCCTCTCTCCTCTTGTTCCAATACTTGGCATTAGAGCCAAGTTTCGCCACTCAAAGCCGACACAGGTGGTCAGTTTTAGAGTGACGGATTAGAATGAAATCCTCACTAAATGTGACAGTCAACCACACAGTATTTAAGTTCAAGAGACAAGTATTATAATGAGCCCAATATCAGTAAGATCCAATAGTCAGATCTACAGTTATGCCTAAAATGAGGTCGGCTATTATTGGAACTTGAGGAGAGAGGGAGCCTTGGAGCAGGGAGCATGTATAATTGGAAGGACATCACTTGTGCTGAAGAATGGTTGTTCAATCACTCAAAATGATGGAGTACATATAGAGCTAGAGCTTGCGACGTTCATCTGTTCTGGTTTCTGCAGCATCCAGAAATGGCCGCGCTCACCAGGCTTGTAACGCACCCTAAGAGGGTACCTCCGACCTGGTACTACAGCGTTAGCGGGTGGCTGGCGCGGTGCTGCTGGCACAACAGCTGCTGCTGGTGGTGCTACATCTCCTTCCTCTGCTTCTGTCGATGAGGCTGCTGTATCTGCAACATCAGACATGGGAGAGTAGAGTGATTCTCCCACTATCATAGTAGAGGAAGGATCGGGAGAAACTGGGTCTGGAAGAATTTTTGCTCCCACTGTCTCGTAAGCTGCTGGTTCTGCTGCCTCTTCACACACGATGTTGGTGCCGATGACGTTGCTCTCGTTGAAGACGACATCCCTGGAGATGATGACGTGGCCTGTATCCCTCTCGTAGAGGCGATACGCCTTGCTTGCCACGTCGTAGCCAATCATCAGCATCTGCGCACTCTTCGCGTCCCACTTTTACGCTTCTCCTTTGGCACGTGCATGTGCGCCAAGCTGCCAAACGCGCGAAGATGACCCACGCTCGGCTTCTTGCCGAACCACGCCTCGTACGGCGTCATCTGCTCCAGGNTGCTGGTTCTGCTGCCTCTTCACACACGATGTTGGTGCCGATGACGTTGCTCTCGTTGAAGACGACATCCCTGGAGATGATGACGTGGCCTGTATCCCTCTCGTAGAGGCGATACGCCTTGCTTGCCACGTCGTAGCCAATCATCAGCATCTGCGCACTCTTCGCATCCCACTTTTGCCGCTTCTCCTTTGGCACGTGCATGTGCGCCAAGCTGCCAAACGCGCGAAGATGACCCACGCTCGGCTTCTTGCCGAATCACGCCTCGTACGGCGTCATCTGCTCGAGGGCCTTGGTTGGACTGCGGTTCTTGATGTAGACCGCAGTGCTCACGGCTTCAGCCCAGAAGTCGTAGGTCAGCCGGGCCTCGTGCAGCATGGAGCGCGCCGACCCCACAATGGTACGGTTGGCGCGTTCTGCTACCCCGTTTTGCTGCGGCGAGTACGGCGCGGTACGCTACGCCTTGATGCCAGCTGCTGCGAGGTAGTCCTAGAACTCCTTGCTTAGGTATTCTCTACCGTGATCGCTGCAGAGCGCCTTGATGTTCTTGCCAGTCTGGTTCTCCACCATGGCCTTGAACTCCTTGAACCTGTCAAAGTACTGGTCCTTGGAGGAAAGGAAGTACACAGCAGTGTAACGGCTGAAATCATCAATGAAGGTGAGAAAATACCTAGAGCCTCCAAAGCTCTGGGTCTGCATCGGTCCACACAAGTCCGTGTGGACCAGCTCCAACACCTCTTTTGAACGCTCCCCTGCTCCAGAGAACGCCTCACGATGCTGCTTCCCCTCCAAACAGCCGATGCATAACTACTGCTCAAAGTTAGAGATGGTAGGCAGGTCATGCACCATCTGTTTTGCTTGAAGCTGCTGCAAGGCGCGCATGCTTATGTGGCCGTAACGCGCATGCCAGATCTCGCCATCTGTCGCCTGCACTACTGTTGCAAGACTCTGCTCACGCGGGATATTGGTCGCCCCCAGGAGGCGGTACATGTCGCCCTCCTTCACCGACTTGGCCAACTCCTCTCCTGTTACCTTGTTGAGGATGTAGCCATAATTATCGTCAAAAACAACGCGTAGTCCTGTGTTGGTGAGAGAGGACACTAAGAGAAGGTTGAACGCAGCATCATATACATACAGCACGCCATGGAAAACTCCCACTTCAATGCCACGCGGGATCTCCAACCACATCTCCATAATCCCAATCCCCTCAGCATACACGACCCGATCATCACCCAAAGCAATCGAACGGGGGGAATGGAGAGCAGCTGCGTGAACCACTCCTTGTGGTGCGTTATACTCTTGGTACACCCCGAGTCCTTATACCAAGTGCCACTATTGGCAGAAAGAGGGGCACTACAAGAAAGAGTGCTTCAAGTTCCAGAGGGACCAGAAGGAGAAGCAGGGCAAGCAACAGCAAAAGCAGTTATCTCCACAGCAACAGCAACAGCAGTCACAGCAACGCCAGCAGCAGTTGCCAGCAGCAGTTGCAGTAGCAGAACCAGACTGGCGTGTGCCATTTTGGCAACATGAACGTTGCCAAGGAGGTGCGCGTATTAGAACTTGAGGAGAGAGGGAGCCTTGGAGCAGCGAGCATGTGTGATTGGAAGGACATCACTTGTGCTGAAGATGGTTGTTCAATCACTCAAAATGATGGAGTACATATAGAGCTAGAGCTTGGGCAAATCAGCCCTCTCACAAGCCACACCACTTAGCCATGGAGGCTAAGGCTCACACACTAGAGTCCATAATCTCATACAAGGGAGGAAATCAGCCTAGTAATCAGGCTGAGCACTCACACACGACCTAGAGAGCTAGAGAATGCTCTCATGGCACACTCGTAGTGGTCACATAACCCATAAACCCATGGAGAATCGCCATGTGTCCATAGCTAGCACACAAGGATCTCACCTCACCTAAAAAGTAAGGAGAGGTACCTTTATCCTAGTCAGCACACTCTGACAAGGCAATCCTAAGACCAAGGACCTTTTTGGATATTTCTCCCATCAGGTCTTGACCCCCGACCCCTTGCCTTTTTCTTTTCTCAGGCTGAGGCATGGAGCCATCGTCCATGGTCACCCGGATATCGACTGTCGATGATCACGAAAACTACGAAAATTCATATCTCCCAATCCCACCGTTGGATCTGCCTCAAATTTGGACCGTAGATATTTTGCCACCTAATCTTTCAAATTAAGAAGTCATATCGACGATCGGAGCAAGCATCTGGTATTTTCCTGGAACTTGCTCATGTGGACCTGAAACTGAGCGGGATGGCTCCTTTCCCAACAATCTCCCACTTTGCTGCAGTCAAAGTGGGCTGAGTCCACATGCCTTCATGCAGAACTACTGCTTCTCACGGGTCACTGGCTTGGTGCAAAAATCCGCGACCTGCTTGTTGGTTGGAGTAAACTCCAGCTTGATAGCACCCTCCTGCACCATGTGCCTGATGAAATGATATGCGATGTCAATGTCCTTGGTGCGCGCATGGTACTCAGGATTCTTGGCAAATGCGATTGCGCTCTGGTTGTCGACGCGCACAGGAACTGGAACTGCTGCACTCCCACTGATCTCTGCCATGAGACGTTGGAGCCAAACTGCTTCCTTGGCTCCAGAGCTGAGAGATACGCACTCAGCTTCTGTACTCGAGGTGGCCACGACCACCTGCCGCTTGCTGCACTAGCTGATGGCTCCACCATTCAAGAGGAAGACATGTCCTGAGATGGACTTGCGGTCCTCAGGGTTCGAAGCCCAATCTGCGTCTATGTAGCCGATGATGCTGTTGTCATTGCCGTTGTAGGTGATGCCGATGTTGATGGTTCCAGCAAGGTAGCAAAAGATCTGCTTCACTGCCTTCTGGTGCTCCGGTCCGGGATTAGCCATGTGCTGGCTCACAGCGCTCACAGCCTGTGCGAGGTCCGGCCTGGTTACCACCATCAGGTACATGAGACTGCCGACGGCGCTCTGGTACTTCTGCCGCTCAGCTGCATTTGCTTCTCCATTAAAACTCACGAAGTACTGCCACGTCTCCAGCGGCGTGCCGATGGGTTTTGCCTCTGCCATGCCAAACCGCTACAAAACATCCTTGATGTAGCGGCTCTGCTACAGCGAGAGAGAGCGTGACTTGCGGTCACGCGTGATCTGGATACCGAGGAAGTATGATGCCTCCCCGAGATCAGACATCTGGAAGCGCTCCTGCATGGCTTCCTTGAACTGTAGTGCAGACATGCTGTTGGAAAGGAGGAGCATGTCATCCACATAGACAATGATGATGAGGATCTCATGCTCATACTACCAGCGATACACACTGTAGTCACATTCGATGCGCTCAAACCCCATGCACTGCAACGCCGCATCCAACTTCAGGTTGCAAGCACGCGACGCTTGCTTGAGGCCGTACAGCGACTTCTGCAGCTTGCAAACCAGGTGCTCCTAGCCATCCATGACGAACTCCTCCGGCTGTTCCATATAGATCTCCTCCTCCAAGTCACCATTCAAGAATGCCGTCTTGACATCCATGTCGTGAACCTCGAAGTCCTCAGCTGCTGCATAAGAGAGGAGCGTGCGCACAGAGGCAAACTTTGCAACAGGGGCAAAAGTTTCTGTGTAGTGGATGCCCTCCTGCTGCGAGTAGCCCTTGGCGACCAGCCTTGCCTTGTACTTTTCCAGGTTACCATGTGTTCCCCGCTTCTTCTTGAAGACCCACTTGCACTTGATCACCTTACCTCCTGGTGGACGCTCAGTCAGCTCCCACGTGCCGTTGTCCAGCTGCGACTGTATCTCCTGCTGCACGGCTTGCGTCCAATCTGCTGCATTCGGTGTAGCCATGGCCTCCTTGTATGACGTTGGCTCATCTGAATCTGCTGCAACTGCGACGTTCATCTGTTCTGGTTTCTGCAGCATCCAGAAATGGCCGCGCTCACCAGGCTTGTAA
>SZWC01024116.1:19431-31095 GCA_023375785.1 Penium margaritaceum
ATGACAACTGACAGGTCCAGGGCATAAATACCTGCCGCGGCGCACGGCGGGTGTCGCACGCGGCAGTCCAAGAGCTGTCCTAAAACCGGCCCAAAACCACTGTTTTGGCCGTAACTCTGCGCACACATGTCAGAATCCTACGCCGTCTGAACCTAGACGTGCAGAATCAAAAGACGCACGCAACGACTGGTCACATGCATGCATCCATCGACTGACAGCGAGTATGTAATGCAAAAACATGCAAATGGGCCTCATGCCCAGTCCGCCGAAAGGCGCCTACAAGACGTAGAAGTCACAGCAAGGAGTCCCGGTGACATCTGGGGCTCTGGAACAGTGGTCGGTCAGCTCCAGACGGGTAGTCCGCCGCCTGTCGTCGTGCCGGTGTCACCAGGGCCACCTGCCTCAGGGATCTGCATGAGTATGGACACGGCCGAGTGGTCACAGTAAACTGTACAGGAACGGCACAAAGCACAACAAGCAAGAGAGTAAGAGTGGAAGCGCGAGTGAACGAGCTACGAGTAAGAGCTCGCTATCCGAGCCCACCCATCGGCTGGCGAGTTGGAGCTCGCCGGCGCTCGCTCAAAATACACGGGCATAAGCCCTCTTGCGTCCCACATGCCCACAAATTGAGATTGGTCCTAAACTGTGCCTAACTATGTTCATTTTTTTCTCACATCTCTCACTTCTACTCTGTTGTGTCCTCCCAGCTTGTGTATATCGGCGTGCAGATGACTGACAGCGAGACGCGACGCTGATGGAGTGTCGTCCGGTGGAGGCGACGCACGCCGAGGCCTACACGCAGTTCGCTGGAGCCTCCTCCCTCCTTCGTGCTCAGCTCCATCGGCAGACCTCCTCGGCAGTCGTGCCGCCGGCAGGCACTGTCACTGCATATGCTGCCTGCACAGGTCCAGCGTCGTGTTTGACTGCACTGTTGCGTTCGCAGCGCTATGTCNGCCGCCTGCCTCAGGGATCTGCACGAGTATGGACACGGCCGAGTGGTCACAGTAAACTGTACAGGAACGGCACAAAGCACAACAAGCAAGAGAGTAAGAGTGGAAGCGCGAGTGAACGAGCTACGAGTTGGAGCTCGCTATCCGAGCCCACCCGTCGGCTGGCGAGTTGGAGCTTGCCGGCGCTCGCTCAAAATACACGGGCATAAGCCCTCTTGCGTCCCACATGCCCACAAATTGAGATTGGTCCTAAACTGTGCCTAACTATGTTCGTTTTTTTCTCACATCTCTCACTTCTACTCTGTTGTGTCCTCCCAGCTTGTGTATATCGGCGTGCAGATGACTGACAGCGAGACGCGACGCTGATGGAGTGTCGTCCGGTGGAGGCGACGCACGCCGAGGCCTACACGCAGTTCGCTGGAGCCTCCTCCCTCCTTCGTGCTCAGCTCCATCGGCAGACCTCCTCGGCAGTCGTGCCGCCGGCAGGCACTGTCACTGCATATGCTGCCTGCACACGTCCAGCGTCGTGTTTGACTGCACTGTTGCGTTCGCAGCGCTATGTCATGCCCTGGGTCCAAGTTTCATGATTTTCTGGCTTTGTTAGTACCGGGGGTTAGCATAGACGCTGCCTGGGCTTAGGCAGCCATAACTCCTCACTGCTGTTTTACTAGCTGATTCTGACCACACGACTGCGTTTGCAGCATGCGGATTATAGCATGGTCCAGTTTTCAGGCAAAATGGACGATGCCCGGGTTTGGGCTGTCGGCCGTCTGTCAGGGCTCATCAAGGAAACCTGCCTGCCTGAAAATAAATCTATTTTCTGATTGGTTGGTGAACTGAGTAACAAGTGCTACAGAGATAGGGGAGGCTAGTTCTTGGAGGGGTCTCCTATTGTGTCTCATTCTTCATTCCTAATCAATCACTTCCAGTTTTCAGCTGCTTTCTGGCGCTAACACTGGCGCGCGCATTTCTGAGTAACAAACCCAGAGCACTCAGCCTTAGACTCTAGACCGACAGACTGAGGGGGCAGCAGACTAAGCAACGAACGTGGAAGCCCGCATGCTGCATCAACAATGCTACTGCCCCAACCTGCGCTCTAGGATAGTTTCTAGCTTGGTATCTCAGCCAGAGCGTAGCAGCAACAGCAAACAACTGGCGTACAGGTACTAGACTACGCCGGCGGACCCCCATACGCGCCAGTGTAAAGGAAATGCTGCCGGTTTTTTTCCGGCAGCATTGACCCGCCTGGTGGCGGTGTGAGAGTTTTTCCCACGGCCACTGGGCCAGAGAAATGCTGCCGATTTTTTTCCGGCAGCACTGACCCCCACGCGTGACGCAAGGAGGTGAGCGGCAGGCCGCGTCAGGCACCTGCTGGCGACGACGCACGTGGTGATGTCATCCAGGTGCAGTGATTGGCAGTAGTAGCAAGCAGCAGTAGTAGCAACAGCTTGCAACAGCAGTGAGCAGTGGCAACAGCAACCAGCAGCAGTAGCAGCAGCGGACAACTTTAGTAGCTCGCAGCAGCTCGCAACACCAGCAGCCCGTAGCAACAAGCAGCAGCAGCAGCTCGCAGCAGCAGCAGCAGGAGCAGCGAGCAGCAGCCAGCCACAGCTAGCAGCAGCAGCTGTAGCAGCGGCCAGCAACAGCAGCAGCTGTGTGCAGCCTGCTACTGGCAATGAGCAGCGAGCTGCAAGCAGCGACCTCACTACTCGCAGCGAGCAGCGAGCTGCAAGCAGCGAGCTCGTTACTCGCAGCGAGCAGCGTGAAACAAGCAGCAAGCAGCGAGCTTGCTACTCGCAACTCGCTACTCACTGCGAGCAGCGAGCTCCCTGTGACGAATGAAAAAAAGGGGGGAACACAAAAAAAATCCCCCACCCCACAAGTGGCCCTGCAGCGGCTGTAGCCACCACCACAGCCGCTGCAGTAGCCACAGCAACCGCAGTAGCAGCAGCAGCAGCTGCAGCAGCGACTGCAGCTGTAGCAACAGCCGCGGCTGCAACAATAGCCACAGTAGCAGCAGCAGCTGCAATAGTAGACCAGTAGCAGCAGCTGCAGCAGCAGCAGTAGCTATCATACAGCAAACACAGCAGCGGCTCAAGCCATCCTAGGTTGGTGTCACTGCTGACGTCACTACTGACATCAATAGCACAAAAAAAGAGGAGACAAAACAAAGAAAGGGTACAAGGAGGAGAACCATGGCAGAGAACAAAGATAGGTCCTCCTCTGTTAGAGGACCCCCCTTCCTACAACAGCTACATCAGTTGCAGCAGCAGCTGCCGCCGTTGCAACAGCAACAAGAACGGCAACAACAGCAGCTACAGCAGCAGCAGTAGCCGCGATAGCAGCAGCAACAGCAGCAACCGTCGCAGTAGCAGCAGCAACAGCAACAACAACAACAGTAGCCATAGCAGCAGCAGCAGCAGCAACAGTAGCAGTAGCAACACCAACACCCCGCAGGCTCTGTCGTAGGTCATGTTGGCTCGACAGATTCGCTCGCCATTTTGTGCTAGCAGCTCGCAACTCTGACACAGCAGCTAGTGGCACTAGAGCTGCCAAAAACATGGCTGCAATAGCAGCCGCAGCAGCAGCATCAGCAGTCGCCGCCACAGCAGTAGTAGCAGACGCCACAACAGCAGCAACATCAGCAAAACACCATTTGTTCCACCCAGTTACGCGAGACCTACGGTCTCTTATGCCATGCAGTACTTGGCGCAACAACACACCCAGCACCAACAGCAGACGGTGACATCATTCCTAGGCCCCACTCTGGGTGCCGGCCGTAGGCCAAAGGAATTCGAAACCACGTTGCCGCCGCTTCAGGCTGGCGACCAGTTCCGGAGCCGGGAGCTCAGCTTCCGGATCTGGGCACAGGGCGAGGGCTTGTGGCCCTACTATAACCTGCCCTTCGACTCCACCCAAGCCGACCAGGTTTATGACACCGGTCTCGCCGTGCGTGCTCTCGTCCCTGTGGCCCCTCCAGCCGCGCGTCTCGCCCTTGAGCCCTTCCTCGGCAACCTCACCACTGGCGCACTCCCTGACCCGGCAGCAGCGTGGCACGTACTCACGCGCCCTCATTGCCTGTACAATGATGTTGAGACCAGCCGCCTGCTCCGGGAGTTCAACTCCCTCCGCATTGGGGAGACCGGGACGGTCACCTCCTATTGGCAGCGTACAAAGGACCTCCTGCGCCACCTCGGAGACGCTGCGGCATCCCCTCTCTCCGCGCTTTTAACCATCAAGCGTGGAGCCACCGACCCCTTCTCCGACGTCTTCGTGCACTACTCCCAGGACGTCCTCGCCGCGATGGCTGCCCAGGGTGCCCTCATGCCCTGGGCATACGAGCTCTTCCTCCGCATTGAGGAAGTTCGTCAGGAGTTACACATCCATTGCACAGAGTCCCTTGCCTCTCCTACCGTCGCCTCAGTGCCTTTTGCCGCCCCAGCAGTAGCAGCGTCTTCCGGCGCCTCCTCGTCTGGCAAGAAGAAGAAGAAGGGCAAGTAGGGCAAGGATCCTCAGCAGCAAACTAGCGGATCCGGTGGCACCACTCTTGTCTGCCACAACTCTGGCCAGTCAGGACACGGGTGGTACACGTGTCCGCTCCCGACTGACGAGGCTCGCGTCATTGCCACCATGCGTCGCCAACGAGAGCGTCGCCTTGCCACCACTGCCGTGATCGTTGTTGCTCCTACCACATCTGCGCCGCTCGCTACGGATCCACCGTAGCATTTTCCGCAGCCGTCCGCGCCCTCTCCTCCGTCCCCGGTGCCTTCCTTCCCCTTCTTGGACTCCGACGCCGTCACAACGCAAACAGTCTACTCCGTCGGACCCTCCACCCGCGAGCATCAGCAAGAGCAGTTCATTGCACTCCAGCTCGCCCTTCCTCGCCCTCCTCCCCAGGGAAGTGCGAGTTGCATAGTCATTCGTTCCTCCCTACGCTACATGACAGAGTCTGTACTACGGTCATGTCCTGTATCTCCGTCCGTTCCATCAATGCGGTGCCTTGTCCACCTGCTCCTCTTCGTGATGATGTCGCCTGGCTGGATGACTGGCAGTCCCGGTTCGCACCTCCGTCCACTGCGTCAGCGTCGCTCGCCCACTGCCATGTGACTGTCAGCGACCTGGCCACACCGGTCCAGGATCCGTCAAAGACCTGGATCATCGACTCCGGGGCCACGCATCACATGACGGACTCGCACGAGGCCTTTAGTCTTCTTGGTCCCATCACCGATGTCACCGGGGTTCGGACGGGTTCTGGTCATGTGTTACCCGTTCGTGCTGTCGGTGTCGTTCATTTCTGTGGTCCTGCTGGTGATGTCTTTCTGACTGATTTCCTCTTTGTTTCTGGCTTTGAGCTGAGCCCCCTGTCTGTTACCGCCCTTGATCGCATGAGCATGGATGTTCTGCACTCACGTGGTGTGGGCAATGTGTCATTGCATCCGTCCGGTCATGTTGTTTTGCATGCCACGCCCGTGGCAACTTGTGGCACGTACCACGCCTGTCCGCTTCTACCTCAGTCCCCTCCTCGTCGGCCGACAGTGGCCACGTATTTGTTACTTGCACTCTCTCCGCAGTACACGCATCTCCTGCATCACCACCATTGTCACGTCCACTCTGCCGCTGTTGACAGCATTCTTCGTACGCAGCCAGCCACGAGCCTTGACCCAGCCTCCTTTCCTCTGCCATGTCCCACCGAGTGCATTAATTGCGCTCAAGGGAAGATGCACCGTTTCAACTACCCCCTCTCTGCCTCTCGTGCGTCCGTCCCGCTCGACCTGGTTCACTCTGATGTCATGGGTCCCCTCCCGACAGAGTCAGTCAGCGAGTACGGTCGTTATGTCCTCACATTTATGGATGATTACTCTTGCTATCGCTTGGTCTTTTATCATTGGCAGAAGAGCGACGTCGCTCCCACCATTTGGGACTGGCTTGTCTGTGCTTAACGCGAAAGTGGTCACCCCCTCCGCCGCTTCTGTTCTGATCACGGGGTTGAGTTTTTGGGGGAGACCACACTCTTCCTCGCCTCCCATGGTGTCCATCATGAGACTTTGGTGCCTTACACGCCAGCCCAGAATGGCGTCTCTCAGTGATGGAACTGCACCATGGCTGACGTTGTCCATACCATGCGGGTCGAATCCGGCATCTCTGACGGCTTCTACTTCGAGGCCATGACCTACATGACATGGGTGTGGAACCGGATTCCCCACGGACCCTTTCCCCGTCAGTACACCCCATACTAGCACTGGTTTAGAGAGCGAGCCGACCTACGTCTGGCCAGGGTCTGGGGCTGCGTAGCCATCATGTGGTTGCCTGCCCTACACCAGGGTGGCAAGCTCGAGCATCGCGGTCTTCCCTACACCTTCCTTGGCGTCTCGCATCAGTCGAAGGCATGGTGTTTCTGGGATCCCATCCGGCACTGCATCGTCGAGTCCCACGATGCCCTCTTCTTTGAGGACCTGTTTCCCCGTGGCCTCGTTCGCTCTGGCGCATTGATGTTCCTCCCGTCGCGTGGGGGAGTGGTGGATCCGTCCTCTGTCCAGCCGCGTCCGGGCGTTCCATCGTCTACGCCCGCGGGGCCGTCTACGCCGGCTGCCCCGTCCGTGTCCGCCAGTCCCTCAGGGCCGGCTACCCCATCTATGTCTGAGTGTCCCTCAGAGCCGGCTGCCCCATCCGTGTCTCCTAGCCCCTCAGGACCGGCTGTCCCATCAGTGTCCAACAGCCCCTCAGAGCCGGCTACCTCGTCCGTGCCTGCCAGCCCCTCAGGGCTGGCTGCTCCATCCGTGTCCGCCAGCCCCTCAGGGTCGGCTGTCCCATCTATGTCCGACAGCCCCTCACATTCGGCTGTCCCATCCGTGCTCACTAGTCCCTCAGGGCCGGCTGCCTCATCCGTGTCCGCCAGCCCCTCAGGGCTGGCTGCCCCGTCCGTGTCCACGAGGTCCTCAGGGCCGGTTGCCCCGTCCGTGTCCGCCAGTCCCTCAGGGCCGGCTGCCCCGTCCGTGTCCGCTAGCCCCTCAGGGCCGGCTGCCTCGTCCGTGTCCGCCAGCCCTTCAGGGCCGGCAGCCCCGCCCGTTCCGCCACCCCCTCAGGACCAGCCGCCCCATCCGTATCGGCGCGCTATACACGTGGTCCGGGCAAGAGCCTTAGACCCAGCCAGCAGTGAGCACTCAGGCCGCCTTCTCATGTCCATTTTCGCCACGACCCCCTGTCATCCCACGAGGCTCCTCACCTCATGTCAGACCCACTTCCACAGTCGTGAGTGGGGATCCCGGCACCAAGGTACTTGGCTTGGCCACACTGTGAGTCATCATTGACCTACATCCAGGGTCAGCTTTGGGCTATGCCTTGCTCAGCCACGCTCACGCGGATACCACTTAGGACGCGAGATGCGCACGCCCTCACTGTCCATTCCACAGAGCGACCAGAGGACCCAGCCACCTTACGTGAGACTCGGACGTCTCCCGAGGTTGCTCACTAGGAGGCTGCATGCACCGACGAGCTTGCTGCCATTCGGCAACATCACATCTATGAGCTCGTCGACGTCCCCCCGGGCCAGAAGGCCATCGGCGTCAAGTGGGTTCTCCAGCAAAAGTGGAAGCCAGATGGGTCCCTGGACAAATATAAGGCCCGTTTCACAACCAAGGGGTTTGCTCAGGTCCCTGTGATTGACTATGACCAGATCATTGCCCCGGTCAGTCGGTTCTCCACCAGCCGAGCGTTGTTCAGCCTGGTTACCCAGCACGGGTGGGAATTGCATCAGATGGATGTGAGCAGCGCCATTCTCCATGGCTCACTGGAGGGTGAGGAGCTCTACATGGTGCAGCCTCCAAGCTTCGACGATGGCTCCGGCAAGGTCCGGATGCTGCGAAAGGCCCTCTATGACTTGAAGCGGTCATCGCACTGCTGAAACCAGGAGATCAGTCGTACGCTTCTCNNAGCGTTGTTCAGCCTGGTTACCCAGCACGGGTGGGAATTGCATCAGATGGATGTGAGCAGCGCCATTCTCCATGGCTCACTGGAGGGTGAGGAGCTCTACATGGTGCAGCCTCCAAGCTTCGACGATGGCTCCGGCAAGGTCCGGATGCTGCGAAAGGCCCTCTATGACTTGAAGCGGTCATCGCACTGCTGAAACCAGGAGATCAGTCGTACGCTTCTCAGCGGCGGCATCCTTCGCAGCTCTGCCGACCCCGCGTTGTTCAACAGTCCATGAGGTCACACCCTCGTCGATGTCCTGGTCTATGTCGACGACCTGCTCATCGCATCGCCGGATGCAGCTGTCATCCAGCGGGTCAAGGACCTGCTGCATGCTGCCTACCAGATGAAGTACCTTGGGCCAACACGAGTCTTTCTAGGCATGGAGCTTGAGCATGATCTCTCGGTGGACATCCAGCATGTCCATCAGGCCGCCTACGTCCAAACCTTGTCCGGGCGCTTCGCTGTGGACCTGTCCCTCGTGCCACGAGCATCCTCACCCTTGTCGTCTGATAGTCAGACGGTGCTCAAGAGCTCTGATCCAGCCGTGGTGGGGGGGCCAGTAGACATGACCACGTATTTGCGCGTCATCGGGTCACTAATGTTCCTGGCAACGACGGCACGTCCAGACATTACGTTCGCCATCAACCTCCTCACACAGTTCTCTTAGGAGCCGCGTCACCTCCAATTTGAGGCCGTGATCCGAGTACTGCGCTATGTTGTCTCTACCCCACGGCAAGGCCTCATGTTCCGTCGACAACCGTCCGTTGTGGCGACGGGGTACACCGACAGTGACTGGGCCGGCAGCCCGGACGGTAAGAGTGGTACTGGCTGGATCTTCCTTGTTGGTGGACCGGCTGTATCCTGGCGCAACGGCAAGCAAGGTACATTGCACGCAGCACTGCTGAGGCTTAGTATGTGGCCCTTGGTTCTGGTGCTTGTGAGAGCGTGTAACTGCACCACCTATTGTCCGAGTTGTCAGACAGTCCCGTCGATCACGTTGCACTGTGACAATGAAAGTGCCATGGCCATTGCTGACAATGACGGCATACATCACACTCACACAAAGCACATCAATTTCGAGTATCACTATGTGCATTCGTTGTTGCATGACGGCAACATCAACATTGTGTGGGTTGAGACAGCACAGCAGTTGGCTGATTTTTTTACCAAGGCACTGAAGCGTGACTCGTTCAAGAAGGCAGTGTGTAGTCGGTGTGCGTCCGTAAGGTTCTCTCTCTCCGTGTCCACTTGGTCTCTGTGCTCTTTGCCCGTCCATGTGCACTGCGCCTTTGAGTCATGGGGGAGTGTTGGTTTTTTTCTCACATCTCTCACTTGTACTTTGTTGTGTCCTCCTGGCTTGTGTACATCGGCGTGCAGATGACTGATGGCAAGACGCGACACTGATGGAGTGTCGTCCGGTGGATCCGACGCACGCCGACGCCTACACGCAGTTTGCTGGAGCCTCCTCCCTCCTTTGTGCTCAGCTCCATTGGCAAACCTCCTCGGCAGTTGTACCACCGGCAGGCACTGTCACTGCATATGCTGCATGTACACATTCAGCGTCGTGTTTGACTGCACTGTTGCGTTCGTAGCGTTATGTCATGCTCTGGATCCAAGTTTCAAGATTTTTTGGCACTGTTGGTACCGGGGGTTAGCGTGGACGCTGCATGGATTTACTCAGCCATAACTCCTCAGTGCTATTTTTCTAGCTGATTCTGACGGCACGACTGTATGCGCAGCATGCGTATTATGGTATGGTCAAGTTTTCAGGCAAAACGGACGACGCCCAGGTTTGGGCTGTCGGCCGTCTGGCAGGGCTCACCGAGAAAACCTGCCTGCCTGAAAGTAGAACTATTTTCTGATTGGTTGGTGAACTGAGTAACAAGTGCTACAGAGCTAGGGGAGGCTAGTTCTTGGAGGGATCTCCTATTGTGTCTCATTCTTCATTCCTAATCAATCACTTCCAACTCCAGCTGCTTTCTGGCGCTAACACTGGCGTACGCATTTCTGAGTAACAAACCCAGAGCACTCAGACTTAGACTCTAGAGTGGGAGACTGAGGGGACAGCAGAAAAAGCAATGAGCGTGGAAGCCCGCGCACTACATCAACAATGCTACTGCCCCAACCTGCGCTCTAGGATAGTTTCTAGCTGACTAAACTAACACTAGACCACGGTTAGCACCAAAATAGGCTACCAAATCACCACAGTTCAAAACACGAACAAGTATAGAACTGGATTGTTTTTAGACAAAGTATGATCACTCCAGAAAGGGAATCTAGAATGCATGGTGAAGGTGAGTGCGTATCCGATGGCTAGTCACAATTGCTCGGCAACTACCGGACTCGCGTCTGCTCCCCCAATCTTCAGTGTCCTTCGTCTCATTAGGCAAGGCAATGGACGTGAGCCAAGAGGTCAGAGTAAGCTATGTACACTACATCACTCCCCCATGACCACATGGAGAACAGGTCCACGGACGTAACAACACTGATGCAAACAACGGCACAAGCACAACAATGAGGAATGGCAATGGATACAGCACAAGAGCAGAGTTTTGTCCACAGCACAGGCAGGGTTCAATCCCACAGAACGTACAGTCGCAAGAAACTTCGTATGGCTGATGGCCTTTGTCAAGAAATCAGCCCTCTGTGAGTCGGTGCCGACTCACATGACTTGAATCTCACCTCGATCCACCAGATCTTGGATGTAATGGTACTCGACGTTGATTTGCTTTGTGCGTACATGGAACACACGGGAGTTCTTCGTGATGACCTTTGCGCTCTCGTTGTCACACCGAAGCACAACAGGGAGCATGGACTGAAGTAGTTCACGCAACAGACATACTAACTATAAACGCTCGGTCGCACCCGCACCCAGAGCTACATACTCTGCTTCAACGGTGCTGCGAGCGATGCAACCCTGCTTGCCGCTGCGCCACCAGACGGCAGTTCCTCCAATGAGGAAGATGTAGCCAGTGCGACTCTTGCCGCCTGGGCTCCATGTCCAGTCACTGTTTGTGTACCCGTCGAGGACCACGGAGGTCTGCCCACGGTAGTGAAGTCTGATGCAGGCGGTGGACACAACGTACCGCACGCACTGGACTGCAGCCTCGAGAACCCGTCTGCATGGTGCCTGTGAGAACTACGCAAGCAGGTTGACAGTGAAGGCTATGTCCGGCCGTGTCGTCATGGCCAGGTACATGAGCGAGCCAATGACTCGCAAGTACAAGGTCACGATGACTAGCTCCCCCAACTCTGCTGGATCGATGACCTTCAGAGCGTCCTAGTCGTCAGGAGTGATCGGAGTCGACGCCGTGCACACATCGCTAAATAGCTAAAAAAAATGCTCCCACAGAGTGAGAGTTTGTTGGTGTGTGTGGCTTCCACCCGTCACGACCGACACTGCTAGTTTACCGATATACCCACATTTGGGGTATATGGCAGAGGAGGGCGTGACGACACGACGGGCCTCCGAACTACACCGAGACTTCTCCAGCACCTACGACAGCGCTGGCGAGACGCGGTCGATGCGTTCCGACAGCCATGTGGGCTTGTCAGGAGGCAGGAGAGTTTTCTCGGTGGGTTGAGACCCGCGCACCCGGTTGACTGTACCGGTGCGACGAGGAGACCTGATGGCTGTTGTGGGGCTTCCGACGTTCGGAAAGCCGTTTGTGATGTCTGGACGTTGATTCCGAGATGTTTTGACACTGCTCATATTTTCTCGGTGGTCGAGACCCGGGCACTCGGC
>SZWC01024117.1:17336-33789 GCA_023375785.1 Penium margaritaceum
ACACACGTACACGCATTTACACGCACTAACACGCACTTACATGCACTTACACAAAATTACATGCACCTACACGTACTTACACGTACTTATATGCACTTACACACATTGACACACACTTACACGCACTTACACGCACTCACATGCACTTACACGCACTACCACGCACTTACACGTACTTAGACGCACTTACACAAACTAACACAAAGTTACACATACTTAAACCACACTTACACGCACTTAAACGCAATTATACGCACTTACGCAAACTTAAACCGCACTTACACGTACTTACAAGCACTTATACGCACTTACACGCAGTTATAAGCACTTACACAAATGTACACATACTTACACGCACTTACACGCACTTACACACACTTACATGCACTTACACACACTTACACGTACTTACACGCACGTACACGTACTTACACATACTTACACACTCTTACTTGCACTTACACGCACTTACACACACTTACACGTACTTACACGCACGTACACGTACTTACACATACTTACACACTCTTACTTGCACTTACACGCACTTAGACCCACTAACATGCACTTATATGTACTTACACGCACTTACGTGTGCTTACATACACTTACACATACTTACACACACTTACACGTACTTACACGTACTTACACGTAGTTACATGCACTTACACGCACTTACACGCACTTACACGTACTTACACGTACTTACACGCACTTATACATACTTACACGCACTTACACGTACTTACACGCACCTACACAAACTTACGTGCACCTACACGCACTTACATGCACTAACACGGACTTACACGCACTTACACGCACGTACACACACTTACACAAACTTACATGCACTTACACGTACTTGCACGAACATACACACACTTATACACACTTACATGTACTTACACACACTTACACATACTTACACACACTTACACGCACTTACACGCATGTACACGCACTTACATGCACTAATACGCAATTACACGCACTTACGCGCACTTACACATACTTACAGGCACTTATACACACTTACACATACTGACACAAACTTACACACACTTACACACACTTACACGCACTTACCCGCACTTACACGCACTTACACGAACTTACACGAAATCCCACGCACTTAAACCGTACTTACACGCACCTACACGCACTTACACGCACTGATACGAACTTAAACCGTACTTACACGTACTTACACGCACTTACACGAACTTACACGAAATCCCACGCACTTAAACCGTACTTACACGCACCTACACGCACTTACACGCACTGATACGAACTTAAACCGTACTTACACGTACTTATACATACTTCAATGCACTTACACACAGTTACACGCACTTACACAAACATACACATACCTACACACATTTACACGCACTTACATGTACATACACGCACTTACACACACTTACACACACTTACCCGCACATACACACACTTACACGTACTTACACGCACTTACTTGCACTTACACGCACTTATACCCACTAACACGTACTTACACGTACTTACACGCACTTACTCATGCTTATATATACTTACACATACTTAGACTTGCTTCCCTTCCAAAGGGTCGAATAGACGTAGTAACACGTACTTACACACACTTACACACATTTACACGCACTTATATGCACTTACGCACACTTACATGCACTTACACACACTTGTACACACTTACACGCACTTACACAAACTTACACGCACTTAAACCACACTTACACGCACTTACATGCACTTACACAAACTTATACGTACTTACACACACTTAGACGCACTTACACGTACTTACACGCACTTACATGCACTTACACGCACTTAAACGCACTTACACACACTTACACGCACTTCAACGCACTTACACGTACTTACACACACATACACATACCTACACGCACTAATACACACTTATACGCACTTTCACGTACTTACATGCACTTACACACACATACACATACTAACACACACTTACAGGCACTTGCACATACTTATACGCAGTTCCACGCACTTACACGTTCTTACACGCACTTACACGCCCTTAGTCGCACTTACACTCACTTACACACACTTACACACACTTACACGCACTTACACAAACTTACACAAAATTACACCCACTTAAACTGCACTTACACGCACTTACACGCGCTTAGACGCACTTACACGCACTTTCATGCACTTGCACGAACTTACACGCACTTACACATGCAAACATGCACTTATACGTACTTACACCCACTTACATGCACTTACACGTACTTACACGTACTTACACATACGTACATGCACTTACATGCACTTATATCCACTTACACAACCGTACACACACTTACACGCACTTACACATACGTAAACGTCCTTACACGCACTTACACGAACTTCCACATACTTACACACACTTAGACGCACTTACACACACTTATACGAACTCAAACTGCACTAAGACACACTCACCTATACTTACACGCACTTATACGCACTTACACGCACTTACACACACTTACACGAACTTAAACCGCGCTTACACGCACTTACATGCACTTACATGCTCTTACACGCACTTCCACGCACTAACACATACTTACACGTACTTACACGCACTTACACGCACATACATGCACTTACACGCACTTATACAAACTTACACGCACTTACATGTACTTACATGCATTTAAACGCACTTACACGCACTTACAGGAACTAACATTCACTTACACGAACTTACACATACTTACACGCACTTACACGCACTTACACACACTTACACTCACTTACAAACACTTACACGCACTTACACACACTTACACGTCCTTACACGCACTTACACACACTTACACGTACTTACACGCACTACACACACTTACATGCACTTTCATGCACTTACACGTACTTACACGTGCTTACATGCACTAGCACGCATTTACACGCACTTACATGCACTTACACGCACTTACACGCACTTACGTGCACTTACACGTACTTACACGTACTTACACGCACTTACACGCACTTACATGCACTAACACGCACTTACACGCACTTACACGCACTTACGCGCACTTACACGCACTTACACGCACTTACACACACTTACACGCACTTACACACACTTACACGTCCTTACACGCACTTACACACACTTACACGTACTTACACGCACTACACACACTTACATGCACTTTCATGCACTTACACGTACTTACACGTGCTTACATGCACTAGCACGCACTTACACGCACTTACATGCACTTACACGCACTTACACGCACTTACGTGCACTTACACGTACTTACACGTACTTACACGCACTTACACACACTTACACGCACTTACACACACTTATACGCACTTAGACGCACTTAAGCACACTTACACGCACTTACACGCACTTACAGGCACTTACATGCAGTTACACGCACTTACATTCACTTACACACACTTACATGCACTTGCACGCTTTTGCACACACTTATACGCACTAACACACACTTACATGCACTAACACACACTTAAACACACTTATATGCACTTACACGCACTTACACATACGTATACAAACTTACATAAACTTACACACACTTATACGCATTTACACGAACTAACACGCATTTAAACCACACTTACACGCACTTGCATGCACTTACACGCACTTACATGCACTGACACGCACTTACACACACTTATACGCACTTACACGCACTTACACACACTTATACACTTACACGTACTTACATGCACTAAGACGCACTTACACGTACTTACACACACATATATACACTTACACCCACTTAAACTGCACTCACGTACTTAAACGCACTTACAGGCACTTACACGCACTTACACGTACTTACACGAACTTACACGCACTTACACGCACTTACACGCACTTACACGCACTTACACGCACTTATATGCTTTTATACGCACTTACACGTACTAACACACACTTACTTGCACTTACACATATATACACCCCCTTACACGCACTTACATGCACTTACATGCACTTACACGTGCTTACATGCACTTACACATACTTATACGCACTTATATGCACTTGCATGTACTTACATGCACTTACATGAACTTACACGCACTTACACGCACTTACACATACTTACACGTACTTACATGCACTTACACGCACTTTCACATACTTACACGCGCTTACACACATGTACACGCACTTACAGGAACTTAAACTGCACTTACACACACTTACACGCACTTACACACACTTATACGCACTTATACACACGTTTAGCACTTACACACTCTTCAACGCACTTACATGAACTTACACGTACTTACACGCACTTACACTCACTCACACAAACTTAAACCGCACTAACACCCACTTACATACACTTACACACTCTTATACGTACTCACACATACTAACACGCACTTACACGCACTTACACACAATTACATGCACTTACATGCACTTACACGCACTTACACGCACGTACACGTACTTACATGCACTTACACATACTTACACGCACTTACATGTACTTACACGCACTTACACACACTTACACACACTTATACGTACTTACACGCACTTACACTCACTTACACACACTTACACATACTTACACGCAGTCACACATACTTACACATACTTACACGCACTTACACGCACTTATACACACGTACACATACTTACACGCACTTACACGTACTTACACGCACTTATATGCACTTACACACACTTACACGTACTTACACGCACTTACACGCACTTACACGCACTTACACGCACTTACATGCACTTACACATACTTAAATGCACTCACACACACTTACACGTACTTACACGCTTTGGCACACACTTATACGCACTAATACACACTTACACGTACTAACACACACTTACACGGACTTACACGCACTTACACACACTTACACGCACTTACACATGTTTACACGTACTTACACGCACTTATATGCACTTACACACACTTACACGTACTTACACGCACTTACACGCACTTACACGCACTTACACTCACTTACATGCACTTACACATACTTAAATGCACTTACACACACTTACACGTACTTACATGCTTTGGCACACACTTATACGCACTAATACACACTTACACGTACTAACACACACTTACACGGATTTACACGCACTTACACACACTTACACGCACTTACACGTATTTACACATACTTACACAAACTTACACGCACTTACACGAACTTACACGTACTTACACGAACTTACACACACTTAAATCACACTTACACACACTTGCACACACTTACACGCTCTTATACGCACTAACAGGCGCTTACACACACTTACATGCACTTACACGTATTTATACACACTTACACACACTTACACGCACTTACACACACTTACACGCACTTACACGCACTTACACGCACTTACACGCACTTACACGTACTTACACACACTTATACGAACTTACACGAAATTACACCCACTTAAACTACACTCACGCGCACTTACACGCACTTATACGCACTTACACGCACTTACACACACTTACATGTACTTACACACACTTACACGCACTTACACGCACGTATACACACTTACACGTACTTACACTCACTTACACGCACTCACACATACTTACACACACTTACACGCACTTACACGCACGTATACACACTTACACGTACTTACACTCACTTACACGCACTCACACATACTTACACACAGTCACACATACTTACACGTACTTATACGTACTTACATGCACTTATACGCACTTACACGCACTTACACGTACTTATATACACTTACACGCACTTACACATACTTATACGCACTTACATGCACTTACACGCACTTACACGTACTTACACGTACTTACACGCACTTACACGCACTTACATGCACTTACACGCACTTACATGCACTTACACGCACTTACACATGTTGGCACACACTTACACATACTAACACATACTTACACGCACTAACACACATGTCACGCAGCATCCTGCCGCAGCTCCGCAAAAGAAGTAACCGGCGGAATAGGGATCGAGGAGGCAGAGGGTCCGCGCATGGTATGCTGGCTCCCGCGGATGCGGTTGAGCGAGGAGTAAACGCGGATTCGGGGGGAAGCAAGAGTCAGGGTACCGGTGGAAGAGGCCGCCGCAGACGAACATTCGTCTGCGGCGGTTCTTCTCAGCCGAAGAATTTGTGGCCAGGCGGGAAGCCGTGAAGGGAAGGGCCACGGTGCAAAGGAAACGGGGACAAGCCAAAACAGAATCCGCCGCCACTGACGAAGCGCAGGCAGGACAGCGGAGGAACTGAGCAATCAGAGGAGAAATGACCAATCAGCACAAGTGACCAAGCATCAATCACGGAGGAGCCTCGGGAGACGCACCGCTGAGGACGAAGATTCAAGGAAGAACACGAAGAACCGCGTGTACGAACNGTGTGTGTGTGGGACGAGACCCGCGGTGCGTAGCCGCACCGCGTGGAGTCCGAGTAGAAGGAGTAGGAGGATGTGAGAGGGATGAGACCGTCGGCGTGTAGACACGCCGCGCGGAGTCCCGAGTAGAAAAGGGGCCTCACTAGCAGTAGGAGAAGTGCAACTCAGACTTGCTTCCCTTCCAAAGTATTCCATTTACTCCGCAATCAACTTGATCAGAGTCATTGGCCTACTCTCATTCCTGTGCTTGGCCCACTACCCTCTTGTCCTCCGTCACTCTCGGAGTCCGGTCCGCGGACTATGGGAGTAGGTGTGTGAGGAACCAAAAGTCCGAGTGAGGTGGGCTGCCGGCGGTGTCCCTTGCTTGCTCACGTACGCGGAACGGGGTTCCGCGGAGAGGATTCGGACGCCACGAGGTGGTGGACTCCCGTGTGGGAAGAAGTGGAACGCGGAGCATCACTCATCGGTGAGGTGCATGCGCACAAGTCTAGAACTGTGGTCCGTGGAATAGCTGATAGAAGGGGATTTTCCCGTTGTGGGTTGTCGTATTCTAGTGGCTTGCGGAGTGCCATTTCTCATAAGGTGTATACGCAGCAGTCCCAGACTCGTGGTCCACGGAGTAGTCTCTAGCCTGAGGGCGACAACCGCGTATTGCTGATCCCTCGTAGTAAAATTACAGTAGTAAAGTGAGTAGTCCGCGGGGATCCGCGGAAAGTTGCCGTCCGCGGAAAAATCAGGGACGCGGCAAAATTGGGGGTATCAGTGTCATGGTGCGGTGAGCGTGGACAGTTCTTTGCTCTTTGCCAGCAGAACTGCACGTGCCTTTCAGATCAGTCGTTCATGTCGGCGGCCAGCTTCGTGCATCAGGATACCAGGCGACGGCAGCAACAGTCATCAGCGCGGTTCTTCATGCCACGACGGGCCGCGACCTACGCGGGAAGCCGGGATTCCTCACCCGTGTTGTCCCGCGCACCAGTCAGCTCTTCACCAGGCCCCGATCCGCTCGCCCAGCATCGACGAGTGACCGAGTGGTTAGAGCAGCTGCACTGGCGCCGCATTATGGATGCGCTGGCCGAACACGTGGAGGTGGAGAGTGTCCACAGTTCTGACAGCCATGGGTCGGCCCAGCATCAACAGGGCCAGGGGGGCCAGCCAAATGCGCCACTTGGGGCGCAGTGGTTCTCCGATGCGCCACCTTCCCTGCACGAATCCTCCGGTGGTGGAGAGCTCAAGGTCTACCGCGGACTGGTGTATCGGCGTCAGGGCGGGCAGCAGCAGCAGGGTCCTGGTGGAACAGAGGTGTAGCACGTGCCCCCGCCAGCACACCCGCAACCCTTACTGCTCAGCCCCGCGGATTCAAGGATCCCCGAAGTACCAGCACCAGACGAGCAATAGATGTTGGCGCAACAGCACAGGATGGGACTCCTAAACCCCGCCCTTGGGATGCCTCAGGACACGAACCCGCCGCGGCAGCCGGCCGGGGCAATCACGGGCGCCCTGACCGCGGAACCACCTGTGCCCGGACTACAGCAGCAGCAGATGCTCGTATCCGCACAACCTACAGGAGGCATGCAGATCGGGATGCCTATGTCCATGCAGGCATCGGGAGATGCGCAGCCACCAGTGAACCAACTTACCATGGGCCAGATGCTCCTGACCATGGGAGCAACCGCGGCGGAAGCGGCCGCGCAGCTCCAAGCAATCGGAGTGGTCCAGCCACCGAGTTATCCGCAGCAGCAGCACACCGGGGGTGGACAGGAGAGTATGACACAACAGCTCCCCGCATCACAGCCAAATCCGATCACCTTACCAACTGAGGCATCCTCGCAGCCACTTGCGCCAAGTACACCACCACAGCAGCAGATGATGATGGGCACCATGCAGGCGGTGGGCATATCGCAACCGCCCACGGCGGGACCACAGCAGCCAGCGCATGTGCCACCGCAGCCCACGATGCAAGTGGGGATGATGGCCGGGCCCTCCGCAGTCCCGCAGCCGCCACAGCAGATGCCTCAGCCCGGCAGCGGTGTCAACTACCAAGGGAACACGATCCAGCCTCTGCTGGCTGAGAACAACCAACGAGCAAGCAGCAGCAAGCGACTGGAGGTGGGACACAGCTGCCGGCTATAACGCGATCCCCTGCGGCCGTGCCAGCCCTATGGACGACCCAGACACAGCAGCAGATGGGTCCGATGCCGGTGGGAATGGTACCGCGGACGATCGCGCCCAACATGACCCCGCAGCCACACATGCCCACCTATTAGCAGCTCCACCACCAATAGCCGGTGGGAACAATGCCAGTTGGGACACCTCCCCAGGCCTCGCTGCCGACACCACAACAAACTGCACAGAGCCATTTGTACCTGCCCCCACAGCAGCTCCAAGGGAATCTGCACCCAACCACCAGCGCTGGAATTGCAGCTCCTCTCCATACCGCGGCTACGGTCCCGCCCGCTCCGATGTACTGGATATCGTAGACAGCGGTACCACCGGTGCAGGGAACCCCGATGCCGCCGCCTGGGACGGCATTCTTCTCCACACCCTACACCACCTCCACAACCGCTCCCTCTTCCTGGTACATGCCTCTCCCTCCCACGCAAGCAAGTCTTCCCATGCCCACGGGGCAGCTCCAGATGCCGATCCATACAAATGGATATTCCGCAGCTCCACCTGCCGCCCTCCCCCTGCCACATGCTGTGACTGCATTGACGACTAACCGCAGCACCGTCTCGCAGCTACAGTACATCCATTCCGAGCCTGCCAACATTCCCCAGCTGGATTCTTTCAAAGGTGCCCCGGAGGAAGACCCCTCGGTCTGGCTGAAACAAATCACCCTCTATGCTAGCATTGGCCGGATTCCGCCCGACCTCTGCCTCGCCACCACGGAACTCCACCTTCAGGGAGCAGCAGCGGACTGGTAAAAAGCACGGGCACCTTTTCCATCTTTCGAGGACTTTGGCAACGCCCTCATATAACGCTTTAAACATCTGACAAAGGAAGAAGCGCTGTGGAAGATTGAGAAGGAGGTCATGCGCAAGGACGACGACATCCGTAGATTCTTGGACCAGTTCCTGACATGGACCTCAGTGGCCAAGAGTCCACAGGGGGAAGGACTGCCGCTGTGGGTTCTCTTGCAGAACCTCATCCGCGCCCTTCCGGATGAGATCAGCAGTCTCATGATCGCAGACCGCTATCCATCCTTGCAAGATGCGGTGCGGGACGCCACAGACATCTTCACCAGGCAACGGTCGACCCGACAATACCAGGGCGCCGACACCCACGCACCCTCATCCTCACCCGCTCCACCTCCGCAGCAGCAGAAACCAAAAGCGTGTTACACGTGCCAAAGCCTGGAACACATCGCGCGGGACTGCCCTCGTAAGAGACAAGCAGCTCCGCGCCCTGAACCAACTTCCAAGGACCCCATGATCCAGCAGTGGCAGCAGTACTACAACCAGGTGTGGCCCGGCCAACAGCAGCAGCATCCGCCACAGCAACAGCAACAGCTACAGCCACTGAACCCGCCGTCCACGGGACAAGACAAGGCGGCTCAGGGAGCGGATCAGGGTCTTCTGCCAAATCCGCAGCAGAATCCCGCGGCCGGCGCTCGCAACGTGAAGCTAAGCTTGCCCATGGCAGAGGACGAGACCACCGAGGTGGCACCAACACCTGAGGAAGTGGAGCTCATCACACGTGCCCGTCGGATCAAGCTCCGTGGGTGGGATCTGCAAGAGGCTACGCAGTTGCAGGACGATCTGCGTCGACGAGCGAAAGCTGCCAAGGCCCGGCTGCAAGAGGCCATCACGGCCCGCTCCATGCGACCCCTAGAGAAGCGCCGCCAACCTGATCCCAAGCCTGTGGTAGCGGTTGCGACCAACTCACTTGCACCTCAGCCTATTCTCACCCCTGCAGAAGATTCCGCTGATCCGGTCCACAAACTCTTCACCACCCCCATTGCCTCTATCAACTTCTTTGACTTCCTTCGCCTTTATCCCGAACTGGCTCCGCGGCTCCGAGAAGAATTTACCAACGCCAATCATCGCCTCCAGACCGTGGGTATCTCCCTTGCCTGCACCATTCCGCCCCATGGCACTCAGAACACCCGGCGCATTGTGGCAGAGATGCCACCTGCATTAACTACAAAAGAAATACAATGGGGGTGGGCACCCCAACCCCTGGAACCACCCCGCCGCGACGACCGCCATTACGAGGTGGCCTGTTGTGTGGTCTGCATCTGTGGCCGCAAGTTCCTGGCCATCATCGACACCGGGGCGACCCACACTACTGTGGCCTTCTGCGTCCTCTGCCTCATTGGATGGACAGACCGCGTCATCCCAACATGGCGACTGTTCAGTAACTCCGCGGGAGGGCTCGATTACGGGGATGGCGAAGTACGAGGCTTGTCCCTGTAGGTGGGCACTCAGCATGAACCAGTGGATGTCCAAGTGACCCAGGCGCAGACCTATGGTGTTCTCCTGGGCATGGACTATCTCCTTCCGCGACGCGGCAACCTTCTGTTTTCCCTAGGAGTCATGCAGCTCACATCCGCCACGGGCACAAAAGACCACGCCCTCATCACCGTCGGCGATCGTGTCACGGTGCCAGTAACCGAGGCCCCAATCTTCTCACTCTCTGATGCGGCGCAGGAAGATGCCACCGCACGTTCCCTGTGCAACCTGACACCGGCAGATGATGCTCTGGATGCGGAACAGCTCCATATCGAAGAGTGGCGTGAACTTTTTGCGGAACACGCGGAAGCAGGGGTGCGTGCCAACCTTCTGGGGCTGTGGCAGCAAGGCAAGCATGCATTTGGACCAGGCCTTCCCCTGGATGAGGATAATGACTTCTACCCCATCCGTGAGCAATTGCCATCTCCGCCGCCGTGGTGGGACCACATCCTTCACCCTCGTCTCTCACCATCCCAGAAGCAGGACTTCCGAGACTTGCTGGACTCTTTCGCCGACATCTTCGCTGGATCCGCAACAGACCTTGGGGCAGTCAGCGCCTCCCACATCATAAACACCGGATCAGCTCCCGCGGTGAAGCAGAAGGTGCGCCGAATCCTTCCGGATCTAGAGCAGATCATCAATGACGGTCTCGCGGAATTGAAGGCGCAAGGCGTGATCGTGCCCATCATCAGTCCCTGGCGTGCCAACTTGGTCATCGTCGGAAAGCCAGACGGCTCCAAACGCTTCTGTGTCGACTTCCGCGACCTCAATCGCATCACCGAGGAAGATGCCTACCCCATGCCGCTGATCGTCGACATACAGGAGCGTCAACAGGGGCGCAGATGGTTTGCAAAACTCGACGTCAAAGCAGCCTTCCACGCCGTCCCCATGCACCCGGACTCCATTGTCAAAACTGCCTTTGTCACCCCTGAAGGCCTCTACGCTTTCACCCGCATGCCCTTCGGTCTCCGTAATGCTAGCGCCACATTCCAGCGCGTCATGGATTCCACCCTCCGCGGCATTCCCAACGTGAGCTGCTACATCGACGACATCATGGTTGCCGCTCACAGCTTCGAGGACCTCTTCNGAAGATGCCTACCCCATGCCGCTGATCGTCGACATACAGGAGCGTCAACAGGGGCGCGGATGGTTTGCAAAACTCGACGTCAAAGCAGCCTTCCACGCCGTCCCCATGCACCCGGACTCCATTGTCAAAACTGCCTTTGTCACCCCTGAAGGCCTCTACGCTTTCACCCGCATGCCCTTCGGTCTCCGTAATGCTAGCGCCACATTTCAGTGCGTCATGGATTCCACCCTCCGCGGCATTCCCAACGTGAGCTGCTACATCGACGACATCATGGTTGTCGCTCACAGCTTCGAGGACCTCTTCTCCTCCCTCTCCGCCGTCTTCGTTGCACTCCGTGCTGCAAACCTTAAACTCAAGGCTGCCAAGTGTACCATTGGTGCTGCGAAAATGGAGTTCTTAGGCTTTGTCATGAGTGCCGACGGTATTAAAACCGACCGTGCGAAGATTGCCGCCGTCCAAGAATGGCGACAACCCACTAATGCGGGGCAAGTTAAGATCTTCTTGGGATTTGTCTCTTCTATCGCAAGTTTGTCCGCGACCACGCACACATCATCCGCCCGCTTAAGCAGTTGACCCATCATGACGTCCCATTTGAGTGGACTCCGGAGTGTGCGGCTGCTTGGGCGGAAATCACATACCGCTTGGTTACGGCGCCCATGTTGGAGTTCCCTGACTTCAACCTTCCCTTTGCCATCACAACCGATTGGTCGCGGGAAGGCCTTGGTGCCGTCCTGTCACAGTCGGTCCAGGAACCGATTCAGCGGGTGATTGCATATGCCAGCCGCGCCCTCACTGACGGTGAGCGGAACTACCCACCGGTGAAAGGTGAGTGCTTGGCTGTGTTATGGGCCATCCAACACTTCCGCGACTACATCAAGAATGGCAAGCCTTTCACGGTCCTGACGGACCATCAGGCCTTGCAGTGGCTGCTCACGACGCAAAATCATGAGGGCATCTTGGCCAAGTGGGCTCTCCTCTTGCAAGGTTACACGCACTTAGACGCACTTACACGCACTTATACGCACTTACACGAACTTACATTCATTTACATGAACTTACACGTACTTACATGCACTTTCACATACTTACACGCACTTACATGTACTTACACGCGCTTATAGGCACTTACACGCACTTACACGCACTTACACGTACTTACATGAACTTACACGTACTTACACGTACTGACACGCACTTACACGTACTTACACGTACTTACACGTACTTATAAGCACTTACACGCACTTATACGTACTTCCACGTACTTACACGTACTTACAGGAACTTACACGCACTTATTCAAACTAACACGTACTTACACACGCTTACACGTACTTACACACACTTACACGTACGTACATGCAGTTACACGCACGTACACGCACTTACACACACTTGCACATACTTACACGCACGTTTTTGTACTTACCCGCACTTATATGCACTTACATGCACTTACACGCACTTACACACACTTACACACACTTACACAAACGTACACGTACTTACACGTACTTACACACACTGATATGAACGTACATGCACTTACACGCACTTACACATACTTACACACACTTACACGCTTTTACACGTACTTATACGTACTTACACGCTCTCACACGCTCTTGCACGCTCTTACACGCACTTATACATACTTACATACACTTACACGTGCTTACACGCACTTACACGCACTTTCACGCATTTACACGCACTTACACAAACTTACACGCACTTACATGTACTTACACGCACTTACACGTACTTACACGTACTGACATGCACTTACACGCACTTACACGTACTTACACACACTTACACATACTTACACGTACTCACACGCACTCACACGCACTTACACGCACTTACACGCACTTACACGTACTTATACGCCCGTACATGCACTTATTCGTACTTACATGCACTTACACGCACTTACACGCACTTACACGTACTTATACGCCCGTACATGCACTTATTCGTACTTACATGCACTTATACATACGTACACGCACTTACACGCACTTATACGCACTTACACGCGCTTTCATGTACTCACACGCACTTACATGCACTTACATGCACTTACACGCACTTACATGCACTTACACGCACTTACACACACTTACACACACTTATACGCTTTTACACACACTTATATGTACTAACACGCACTTACACGCACTTACACACACTTACACACACTTATACGCTTTTACACACACTTATATGTACTAACACGCACTTACACCCACTTACACGCACTTACATGCACTTACACGCACTTACACGCACTTACACATACTTGTATGCACTTACACATAGGCATGAGAATCCGGAAAAATTTGTCCCTTTTTGGAGGTATCCGCAATCCGGATATATTCACCAGTCAGGTATCCGCTATCCGGATAGTTGCCTCAAATATCCGAATGCTTACGGATACTTGGGGATACTTGCACTATCCAGAAAATTCAACGGATAGAAGTACGGATACATCCGGATACTTGTATGGATACCAGCGGATACATCCGGATACTCACGGACACCTTCAAAAAAAGCCACATATTTCCAGCTGATATCCACATCCGGATGTATCTGGATGTATCCGGATATCCTTCTAAGTTGTTTTCCAGGTACTATCCGCTATCCGGATACTGGACGGATAGTGCGGATACCCCGGATAGCGGATAATTTTTTCTCATGCATACTTACACGCACTTACACGATCTTACACGCACTTCAATCACATTTACACGCACTTACATGCACTTACATGTACTTACACGCACTTACACGCACTTAGACGCACTTACATGCACTTACACACACGTATACGCACTTACACATACTGACACACACTTACATACACTTACGCGCACTTACACACACTCACACATACTTACACGCACTCACACGCACTCACACGTACCTACACGCACTTACACACACTTACACGCACTTATATGCCCTTACATGCACTTATTCATACTTACATGCACTTACACATACTTACACGCACTTACACGCACGTATACGCACTTACACGTACTTACACGCACTTACACGCACTTACATGCACCTACACGCACTTACATGCACTTACACGTACTTCCACACACTTACACACACTTATACGCTTTTATACACACTTACACGCACTAACACGCACTTACACCCACTTACATGCACCTACATATACTTACACGCACTTACACGCACTTACACATAGGCATGAGAATCCGGATATATTCATCCCTTTTTGGGGGTATCCGCAATCCGGATATATTCACCAGTCAGGTATCCGCTATCCGGATAGTTGCCTCAAATATCCGGATACTTACGCATACTTGCGGATACTTTCACTAACCGGAAAGCTCAACGGATAGAAGTACGGATACATCCGGATACTTGTATGGATACCAGCGTATACCTCCGGATACTCACCGACACCTTCAGAAAAAGCCACATATCTCCAGCTGATATCCACATCCGGATACATCCGGATGTATCCGGATATCCTTCTAAGTTATTTTCCAGGGACTATCCGCTATCCGGATACTAAACGGATAGTGCGGATACCCCGGATAGCGGATATTGTTTTCTCATGCATACGTATACGCACTTACACGATCTTACACACACTTCAAACACACTTACACGCAATTACATGCACTTATATGCACTTACACGTACTTACATGCACTTAGACGCACTTAGACGCACTTACACGCACTTACACGTACTTACACGCACTTACACGCACTTACACGCACTTACACACACTTACATGAACTTACACAAAACTACACCCACTTTAACTGCACTTACACGCACCTACACACACTTACACGTACTTACACATACTTACACGCACTTATACGCACTTACACACACTTACATGAATTTAAACTGCACTTACACACACTTATATGCACTTATACGTACTTATATGCACTTACATGCACTTTTAGCACTTACACGCACTTACACGTACTTATACGTACTTACACGTAGTTACACGCACCTACACACACTTACACAAACTTACACGTACTTACATGCACTTACACTCACTTACACGAACTTAAACTGCACTTACGCACACACTTACATGCACTTACATGCTCTTAAAAGTACTCACACGTATTAACACGCACGTACGCGCACTTATACACACTAACATGCACTTACACGCATTTACACGCACTTACACGCACTCACACATACTTACACGCACGTACACGTACTTACACGTACTTACACGTACTTACATGCACTTACACACACTTATATGAACTTACATTCACTTGCACAAACTAACACGTACTTACACGCACTTATACGTACTTACACGCACTTACATGTACTTACATGCACTTTTATGCACTTACACAAACTTACACGCACTTACACGCACTTACACACACTTACACGCACTTACACGCACTTACACGCACTTACAC
>SZWC01024118.1:8679-22592 GCA_023375785.1 Penium margaritaceum
GCCCGCTGCTGCTGCTGCGCTGCCGCGCTGCCACGCTGCCGCTGCTGCTGCGCTGTTGCGCTGCTACGCTGCTGCTGCTGCCGCTGCTGCCGCCGCTGCCGCTGCTGCTTCTGCTGCTGCAGCTGCGCTGCGGCCGGTGATGCTGCTGCCGCCGCTGCGGCTGCTGTTGCCCCCGCCGCCGCTGCGGCTGCTGCGCTGCTGCTGTCGCCGCTGCTGCTGCGCTGCTGCTGCCGCGGCTGCTGTCACGCTGCTGCTGCGGCTGTGGCTGCTGCGCTGCTGCTGCTACTCAGCTGTGGCGGCGGTGGGAGAAGGGCTGCTGGCACCGCCGCCGCCACGCCCCTCTACGTGGTGGTACGCGTCGCTGCTGCTGTCTCTGCAGCTGCGATCTCACGTTGACGGCGGTCGACTGTCTCCAACGGGTCCCAGAAGATCTGCTGCAGCGGTGACTCTCACTGCTGCTGCTCTGCTGCGTCTTTGTTGCGCAGCTCGGTGAGATCTGTCTCACTGCTCTGATACCATGAGAAACTGCTAGGAAGCTTCCTAGCCTTGCTGCTGCTGACGTGGCGACACTGTCCAGTCAGCTGACGCACTAGCAAGGAGGCAGGTGCAAGAAACAGCAAGGATCAGGCTAGGGAGACGCGCAAAGTCTCATAAGCTTCAATAGCTTAGTAAATGCAGAGAGAGATGACAACTGACAGGTCCAGGGCATAAATACCTGCCGCGGCGCACGGCGGGTGTCGCACGCGGCAGTCCAAGAGCTGTCCTAAAACCGGCCCAAAACCACTGTTTTGGCCGTAACTCTGCGCACACATGTCAAAATCCTACGCCGTCTGAACCTAGACGTGCAGAATCAAAAGACGCACGCAACGACTGGTCACATGCATGCATCCATAGACGGACAGCGAGTATATAACGCAAAAACATGCAAATGGGCCTCATGCCCAGTCCGCCGAAAGGCGCCTGCAAGACGTAGAAGTCACAGCAAGGAGTCCCGGTGACATCTGGGGCTCTGGAACAGTGGTCGGTCAGCTCCGGACGGGTAGTCCGCCGCCTGTCGTCGCGCCGGTGTCACCAGGGCCGCCTGCCTCAGGGATCTGCACGAGTATGGACACGGCCAAGTGGTCACAGTAAACTGTACAGGAACGGCACGAAGCACAACAAACAGATCTGCACTTATGGATGAATTGCTCCAAGATTTACGAAAACCCAATACATGTGCACACCTTTTCACGTTCCGCACAGTGTCTTGCGCACTGCGAGCGCAGCGGAAGACATCCACGTTCCACACATAGTCCCCCATAGACAACACGTGGACGTGGCACACAACAAGCTCCAAAGCGAGCTACGAAGCTAGCCACAAAGGAAGCTGCAATGCTAGCTGCGAAACCAAAAGCCGAGGCGAGCTGCGAGGTGCAACGTCGCTATGAACTTTTGAACTTTGAAGACTTGACAGCTGAAGTTGTGGAGAGAGATGGAAGACGTGAACGGGCAATCCGACCATAATAAAACACCAAAGAAAAGAACAAAGCTTAGGACGAAACGGGTCCAATAGTCCAAGGCTATTCTCGGATACACCTGTAACTCCATTCAGTTTAACAAAAGCAGTCGAGTTGAAGGGGCACTACGATATGCAGGCTATGCACGACAGACAAAAACTCAGTAACGATCAATCAGTACTGGGTATCCTGAGGTACCACTACAAAACACAATGTATCCGGGTCTTGACCACAACCTGTTACAAACAATATGTATGAAATCATCACGAGAAACTTCCTGGAACCTTCCTCGTCGCTTGCCACTTAACTAAGCGTCAGCACCGAGTCACTGTGTGATGAAAATCACAAGTCATGCACAAAACCGCAAGGGTCTGGGTAGAGACTGTTGATTTAAACATGGTAACTCTATCCTTCTTCGTTTACACAGCTGTGTGTAGCATGAATCTGTGGTTTTAACGTGACTGACGGCGGCCAGAACAGAGGTGTATGGAATGCTCAAGAGTAGGAAGAGTGAGTGGGAAAGCTACGGGGTGGAGCTTGCTAACCGAGCCCACCCGTCGCCCGGCGAGTTGGAGCTCGCCGGCGCTCACTCAAACAGCTAGGGCATAACCCCTCCCAAGTCCCTCATGCCCACAACCCGAGTTTAGACCTAAACTATGCTTGTCCAAGCTATCACAGGTTTACAAGCAACACTAAAGTAGGTTGCTACACCATTGCAGTTCAAACATCAACAGGAGTCAAAGTAGATTGTTTCAAGACAATGCACGAGCACTTCCAAGAGGGAACCGAGCACATGCAGTGAGTGCTGGCGCATATCCGATGGCTGGTTACAGCTGCTCGACAATAGCCGGACTCGTGTCTACTCCCCCAGTCTTCAGTATCCTCCGTCTCATCAGGGATTTGCAAGGTAATGGACGTGAGCCGAGAGGTCACAATTAACTATGTTTATAACATCACTGCCCATGACCGCATGGCGAACAAGTACATGGACGTAAAAGCACAGATGCAAGCAGCAGCACAAGCACAGCGACGATGAACAACAGCGGATACAGCTCAAGAGCAGAGGTTAGTCCACAGTACAGGCAGGGTGCAATCCCACAGAACGTACAGCCGCAAGAAACTTCATACGTCTGATGGCCTTTGTCAGAAAATCAGCCCGCTGTGAGTCGATGCTGACCCACATGACCTGATTCTCACCTCGATCCACTAGATCTCGGATGTCATGATACTCAATGTTGATGTGCATCGTGCGTGCATGGAACACACTGGAGTTCTCTATGATGGCCTTCGCGCTCTCGTTGTCACACCGAAGCACAACAAGGGGCATGGACTGACGTAGTTCACGCAACAGACGCACCAACCGACACTCTCGGTTGCGCCATCACCCAGAGCCACATACTCTGCTTTTGTTGTGCTGCGAGCGATGCAGTCTTGCTTGTCGCTACGCCACAAAGACTGTAGTTCCCCCAACGAAGAAGACGAAGCTAGTGCAACTCTTACCGTCTCGGCTCCATGCCCAGTCACTGTCTGTGCACCGTCGAGGACTACGTAGGCCTTCCCTCGGTAGTGAAGGCCGATGTGGGCAGTGGAAACGACGTATGTGAGACAACTCCTAACACTGCTGTCGCTAGCGTGGCAACACAAGCCAGTTAGCTAACTCACTAGCACACACAGGTGATGTTGAGAACAGCAAGGGGTTCGCTAAGGACACAAACGCAAGTGTCAGAAGCTGCAAATGTTGAAACATGCAGAGAGAGAGAGAGAGAGAGTGACAACTGAGGTCTGGCCAACCTAAATAGTGCCACGGACCTAGTGGATGCACACACACACACACATGGCGCACAACGACACTGTTTTCTAGCAGGACAAAACAGTGGCAAAAACACAGTTTTGGTCATAATTCCCTGCAGACACGTCAGAACGACGAGCCGTTTGAACCAGAATGGCCACGTCGACGAGATCTACATCTTGATAGGCTGCACGCCTACGTGCTGTGACACAGCACGAGTCTACAAAATATGGAAGTCTTCTGGGCGTCCGTCGTCGCCGGCTGCCAGCCTTCTGCCACCGTCGCCAGTCTCAGGGATCTGCACGTGAATGGACATGAGCCGAGGGGTCACCGTAAGCTGTGTACAACACACACAACAACACTCCCCCATGACCAGAGGACGAAACACGTCCATGCACATGCAGACACTGAGGCTGTACAGAGCAGGGAACGCACAGCCGCTGCAAGCAGTAGGCACAACACATGTAGGGTGGCACATGAGGAATCAACCTGCAAGAGGGGTGGGGCAGAGTCCAACGGAATGAGTGGCCGCATGAAGTTTCGAACGACCCAGAGCCTTGGTCAGAAAATCCGCGTACTGCCTGTCAGTGCTCACGTGGATGACTCGGATCTCACCACGATCAACCAGATCACGCATGAAGTGATGCTTGACATTGATGTACTTCGTGCGTGCATGAAACACACCTGAGTTCTTGGCGATGGCCTCCGCGCTCATGTTGTCACACTGGAGAACCACGGGGGAATGGACTGACGTAGTTCACGCAACAGACGGACGAGCCAGACACATTCCGTTGCACCGGCGCCTAGGGCAACATACTGTGCCTCAGCAGTACTGCGTGCGATGTAGCCCTGCTTCCCACTTCGCCAGGACACTGCAGTGCCTCCAATGAGGAAGATGTAGCCGGTGCGGCTTTTGTCGTGTGGACTCCACGCCCAGTCGCTGTCTGTGTACCCATCGAGCAGAACGGACATTTGCTTGCGAAAGCACAGGCCAGCGTGCGGTGGACAAAATGTAGCGCACACACTGGACTACGGCCTCCAGTGTTCGTTGGCGCGGAGCCTGCGAGAACTGGGCGAGCAGGTTGACTGTGAAGGCAATGTCGGGTCGTGTCGTGGTGTCCAAGTACATGTGCGAGCCGATGACTCGTAGGTACAGGGTCACATCAACTGGCTCCCCCAGGTCCGCTGGGTCATCGGCCTTCAGGGCGGCCTGCCCCTCAGGGGTCATGGGTGTGGAGGCCGTGCGGACGGCAGCGAGAAGGTCGGCAAAGCGCTCCCCCATGGTCTCTGCGTAGCATCCCTGATGGACACGGAGTGTGCGACAAACACGGTCGCGCACGATCTCCATCCCCAAAAAAACAGAGGCCTCACCAAGATCTTTCATCTTGTAGGCCGAGGAGAGAACGGCCTTGCCAACATTCACTACTCCCAGGTCAGGCGAGGCGATCAGAAGATCGTCCACGTAGACGAGGATGGCAGCGAGCGGTGCTGGGGACTGAGAGATGAACAGAGATGGATCAGCATCACTCTGAACGTACCCAGCGCGTCTCAGCGTGGTGGTGATCTCCTGGTTCTTGCAGCGCGGTGACTGCTTCAGGCCATACAAGGCCTCCTACAGCCGGTACACGCGACCGGTACCATCCTCAAAGCCGGGTTGCTGGACCATGTAGATCTCCTCCTCAAGATCCCCGTTTAGGAAGGCGTTGTTGACATCCATCTGATGGAGTTCCCAGTCGTACTGTGGCACCTGGCTCAGCAACGTGAGTGTGGTCGTCATCCCCCCAACAGGGGCAAAGGTTTCGGTGTAGTCCACACCAAGGAGTTGAGAGAAGCCCTTTGCTGTCAGGTGCGCTTTGTAGCGCTCCATAGTGCTGTCTAGCTTAAGCTTCTTGCGTAGAACCCACTTGGCCTTGATGGCCTTGCGGTTCTTTGGCAAGCCCACCAGCTCAATGACGCCGTGCTCACGGATGGCATCAAGCTCAGCCTGGCAGGCAGTGCGCCATTGCTCAGCGTCAGGGGCCGACAAGGCCTCAGGCAGACTGGTGGGATCGGGAGCCAGCACCGGTGTGCTCCGTGTAGCCAGGGCATATGCTATAGAGGGAGGGCCGACTCGTCACCATGGACTCAGCGGCGTCACGAGCAAGACTGCGCTCATGAGCAAGTAGTGCCGCACCAGTGGCACAGCCAGGGTGAACCTCAGTAAGGCCGTGCGCACTTAGGCCGAGGGCCTTTGTGCCCGGATCACCGCTGACGACGCTGCACGTGGGGCAAGGGCGGAGACGTCCGCTGGGTGCCCGTGTGTAGGGGTCCGACGGGGCAGGAGCAGAGGGTGCTATTGACTCACATACCGGTGTGGACCGCACGGCAGGCGTGCCACTCAAGGCTGGTGTGGCATCAACAGCTTGGGACAGGCCCACGGCAGACGCAGGCACGTCTGTGGCCGGAGACGGGGACAGCTCAGTGCTAGACAAGGATGCGGACGCAGGGTCAGACTGAGCCTCAGAGTCAGACTGAGCCTCAGACGCAGGAGCAGACGCAGGATCAGACTCAGTCTCAGACGCAGAAGCGGACTCGGACGCAAACTCGGACACGGGCAAGAGCGGAGAGTCGGGGGCAGAGGAGCGAGCCACAGACGGGACAGGGCTGGGGGTGCCAGTGGGTACAATCGCTGGGGACAGCCCCGGGGGCGCCGGCGACGGAGTGGCCGTACTGGAGGGGGCACTGTGCCAACCGGGCTAGGAGCCTCCCCCACACGACGGGGACCAAAACAACCAGGGGCATGCGCAGCATGCAGAGCGTGGATGCGAGCAAGGTCGCGGAAGGCGAGATGCTCGAAGAAGAGAGCGTCACGAGACTCCACGATGCGGCGGCGCTCATGGTCCCAGAACCGCCAGGCCTTTGACCGCAGGGCGACGCCAACAAAGGCACAGATGCGGCCCCGCAGGGAGAGCTTGTTCCCCTGCTGCCCCGGCGTGAACCAGACGCAGGCAAGGGAGCCCCAGACATGGGCCAAGCGCAGGTCTGCGCAACGCCCATACCACAACTTGTAGGGTGTGCGGTGACCTGGGAGGGGACCATGAGGAATGCGGTTCCAGACCCAGGTCATGTATGCCATGCCCTCAAAGGCAAAAGCCTCAGGCAGGGCACTGTTGGCGCGCATGGCGCGGACCGCATCCTCCATGGTGCGGTTCCAGCGCTCAGAGACATCGTTCTGCTGGGGGGTGGTGAGAGCAGAGAGGTTGTGGAAGATACCAAGCTCGGTAAAGGAGCGTGCCATGTCACCGAGGTACTCGCCGCCACGGTCTGAGCCGAAAGTCTGAAGGCGGTGGGGAGACTGGCGTTCGGCCATGACAAGCTAGATGCGGACCGCAATGGCTGCATCACTCTTCTGACGCAGGCTGTATACCCAATGCATGCGCGTGAAGTCATCAGTCAGCGTCAAGACGTAACGACCGCGGTCCTCCTGAAACTCGACAGGGCGCGGACCCATGAGGTCGGTGTGGACAAGCTCCAGGGGCCGACGAGACCTGGAGACAGACACAGGACAAGTAGACCGGTGTATTTTTCCCTCAGCACAGGCCAGACTGTCGGTCGTGGGCGGCGCCTCGAAGGACGCTGCATCAAGACCGAGAGCAGGCTGAGTGCGGATCAGCCTATCGACAGCCCCCAGGTGCACATGACAAAGACGTCGATGTAGGAGGCGGTGGTGCTCGGGGGATAGAGCACCAGCGACAAAAACACAGGCAGCGGAAGAGGGAGGCAAAGGGGGTGCACTTGCAGAAGACCCATCAATGTGATACAGATCATCGACGACCGTCCCACGGAGGACGGTCTCCTTGGTGTCGCGCACAAAGATGCGAGCATCGGCAGCCGTGTGCGTGACATTGAGGCCCATCTTGGTGCAAGCACCGACAGACAATAGGCTGAGTTCCAGATCAGGGACAAAAAGGACGTCGGAGATGTATACGGGACCAGCTGGCCCGGTGAATTGTACAACCCCAACACCCTGGACAGGGACCTCATGGCCAGTTGCAGTGCGAACAGAGCGAACAGTGCCAACGGGATGCAAGACAACAAAGGCGTCACGATGACACATCATGTGATGGGTGGCACCAGAGTCCACGACCCATGTGGCATCTGTGACCCGCGTACAAGGGGCAACGTCGCACTCGGCGACGGAACAAGGCGCGGCAGCAGGTCGCTCGGCAGGCGAAGCGGCGAGACGAGCAACGGAGCGTACATGAGACGCAACCAAGACACGTCATCGGGTCCATCACGCGCACACGACTGGACATGAGGACCATCACATGCATCATCACACAACAACGTAGACAGTCCACACGCAATAGGGCCCCTCAACTCAGTCAACTCACTCGCACCTCCTTGAGATGAGCGCAGGGCGAGAAGCTGGTGCAGCTCGGCGATCGTCCTGTCCAGATCGGCGAGTGCCTGGTCGCGGGGATCCGCGGAGGAGCCTGTGGCGGCGGACTCCTCTGGGATAGCTGCGGTAGTGGCGGCCGATCGGGCGGTCGCACCAGACGTCTAGCGCATGCGCGCCTCGTGCGCCTGCTACAGTCCACGGGTGACCTTGGCCCAATCCAGTGGGCGTCCTGTCAGGCGAGTGCAGTCAGGATAGCGATGGTCACCACCACAGTTGAAGCACACGAGTCGACGTCCCGTCGTGCTGCTAGGGCTGCTGCTTCCGCCGCTGCTGCTGCTGCTGCTCCCGCCGCTGCTGCTCCGGCTGACACTGCCAGTGTTGGTGCTGCTGCTGGTCCCGCCACTGGAACCACCTCCTGACGCTTTGCGGCCCTTCTTCCCCTGAGTTGGAGCCGCCGTTGCTGTATAAGGTGGGGAGGAAGACGCGACGGCAACTATAGCTGAAGCGGTGCTGCTGCGAGCGCGGTTCACGGCATCCATGCCTGCAACATCCAGAAAGTGGAGAGTGGCCCAGCACAGCAGGGTCCCGTCGCTCGCCATGTCGCGAAGCAGCGTCTGGTCGAAGTTTTTGAAGACGCGCGCGTAGTCGGGGTGGATGCCGTAGAGGATAATCTGGAGGGCGGAGTATTGCATAGGGGTGTCGTCCCCAAGATCCTCGTATAGCTGGATCGCCCTGTGCCAGTAGTCGGCTGCAGACTCCTGAGCAGTCTGGCAGAGGGAGTTGAAGTCGGCGAAGCGCTGGGACGTCAAAGCCAAGGTGGCGCCCTCAAACAGAGTGACGGCCAGTGCCCATGCCGCGTAAGGGTCAGCTCCTCAGCCGGTCAGCGAATCGCCAAGGAACCGACTGAAGTCCTTGGTGAAGTCCGGGGCGGCCTTCATCAGGCCGGAAGCTGCGCGGATTGCCATGTGTGTCTGAGTGGGGTCAGACGCCTGATATGGTGCGAGGTAGTAGGGGAGGACTCCCTCGCTTATGGCCCACATGCGAAAGCGCGGCTCCCAGGACTTGAAGTCGTTCCCCGTCCGGAAGACGGGCGGGTCTGACTCAAACCACTTGGGTGGCTTGACCGTTGGCAGGGCAACGGCCGAAGCCACTACGGGGCCCGGCATCGAGGAGGAAATTCCCTTACCCAGGTGGGCCCGCAGAGCCAGCTCCTCAAAGCTCAGTGGGCGACGAGATGAGCTCGGGTCAGCGTTGATGCTGGAGCTGGTGCACTGTAGGGCTGCATTGGCCTCACGCGCTCTGCGACACGCCTCCAGGCGGACGAGGCGTGCTCGGAGCACCTCTTCCTCGCCCTCCTCGCCGAAGTCGGAGAGGTTCTCCGCGACTTCATCAACATTACCGCCGTGGGCAAGGTGGTCCTCGCTCCGGTCAGTCAACAGATGCTGCTGCTGGGACAGCAAGCCCCTGACCATATCCTGTAGTTCGGCAACCTGCCTCATCAAGGTATCCCGGCTCTCCGCCTGTAGGTCCACCAGCGCGCGCACTTTGTGCGCTAATGTCGTCGGGCTTGGCGGCCGCTGTTGCTGCTGCTGCTGCTGCAACGACGACTGCTAGTGTTGTGGCGGCGGCTGCTGCTGTCGTTGCTTCTATTGCTGCAGTGGCTGCTGCTGCTGCTGCTGCTGCAGCTGCTGTTGCTGCCGTTGTGGTGATGATGGCGGTGGTCAACGTTGACTGCTGACGGCGCTACCCTCGGCAGCTGCGTCGACAGCCATACTGGAGGAGGTTGGCTTTGGCATGGCGACCGGTTTCCTCCCATGTTTTCCCCTCCGCGGAACTCCTCCGCGGTGCGTCTCCGCGGAATCTTTCCTCCGCGGAACTTCCCTCCGAGGAACTCCTCCGCAGAATGTCTCCGCGGATTCCTTCCGCGGTGAACCTTACCGCGGAAGCTCACCGCGGATTATCGCAGACTGCCGCGGTTTACCGCGGATCACCGCGGATTACCGCGGTTTTACTGCGGTTTACCGCCGACTACCGCGGGCAGGTTAAGAGCGTGGTGGCGCGGAGTGCGGCAAGGTGCCGCTCACGGTCACCGCGGTCGTGCGGATGTAGAACACGGCGGGATTCCCGGCGGCTGCTGGGGTTCCACCGTTAGCACGTTCCGCACTCGCCGCAAAGCGATCACGTTTTGAAGCGGAGGGTGTGCTGCGGACGTGCGACCGTGGAGCTATGGCATGCAGCGCCAATGTGTTCCGGTACGGCCGCGGAGTTGCGGCGGCGGAGCGCGGATCCGCGGAACCACCCGGATCTGCAGTGGTCACGTCACCGCGAGGTGACGAGGCCGGAACGCCGAGTGCCTCCGCGGCACTTGCCGCGTGTTCCGACGCGGTCGCGCGGTTGCCGCGCCCGCCGCGGAGGCTTTGTCACCGCGGAGCACCGCGGAATGGCCGCGGAATGACCGCGGACTCTTGAAAAAAATGGTTGAAGTGGTGGTGGGTCCTCCCAGGACCTCCCGCCGAAACCGTGGGCACTGTTGCTGTTGCGACTCAAGGCAACGGCTGCGGTTTCTCACGACTTCTGCGGCTGCTGCATCTCTGCTGTGCAGCTATGCGAGCACTGGCTCGCTACTTTGATACCATGTGAGACAACTCCTAGCACTGCTGTCGCTAGCGTGGCAATACAAGCCAGTTAGCTAACTCACTAGCACACACAGGTGATGGTGAGAACAACAAGGGGTTGGCTAGGGACACAAACACAAGTGGCAGAAGCTGCAAATGTTGAAATATGCAAAGAGAGAGAGTGACAACTGAGGTCTGGCCAACCTAAATAGTGCCACGGACCTAGTGGATGCACACACACACATGGCGCACAACGGCGCTAGTTTCTAGCAGGACAAAACAGTGGCAAAAACACAATTTTGGTCATAATTCCCTGCAGACACGTTAGAACGACGAGCCGTTTGAACCAGAACGGCCACGTCGACTAGATCTACATCCTGTTATGCTGCACGCCTACGTGCTGTGACACAGCATGAGTCTACAAAATAAGGAAGTCTTCTGGACGTCCGTCGTCGCCGGCTGCCAGCCTTCTGCCACCATCGCCAGTCTTAGGGATCTGCACGTGAATGGACATGAGCCGAGGGGTCACCGTAAGCTGTGTACGACACACACAACAACACCGCAAGCACCGGATGGCAGCCTTCAGAACCCGCCTACGTGGTGCCCATGAGAACTACGCAAGCAGGTTGACAGTGAAGGCGATGTCCGGCCGTGTCGTCGTGGCCAGGTACATGAGTGAGCCAATGACTCGCAAGTATAGAGTCACGTTGACTAGTTCCCCTAGCTCTGTTGGATCGTTGACCTTCAAAGCATCCTTGACGTTGGGGGTGATGGGGTTGACGCAGTGCACACGCGGCTAAGTAGCTTGGCGAAACGCTCCCCCACAGTGAGAGCGTATCGCTCGTGATGGACCAGGAGTGTCCACCGAGCACGATCAGGCACAATCTACATGCAAAAAAAATACAACCTCCCCAAGGTCCTTCATCTTGCATGTTGATGCAACACCCCCTTGGCTGCTTTGACAGCCTTCAGATCGGGCGAAGCGATTAGAAGGTCGTCGACGTAGACCAAGATAGTTGTGAGTGACATAGGAACCTAGGAGAGAAAGAGTGATGGGCATGTCGCGCTCTGGACATAGCCGGCTCGTACAAGCGTGCCGGTGATCTCTTTGTTCCAGCGCCTAGGCGATTACTTCCTGCCGTACACTGCCATCCGCAGCCGCCACACACGGCCATTGCCATCCTTGAACCCTGGGGTTTGGGCCATGTAGATCTCTTTGTCTAGCTTCCCATGTAAAATGCATTGTTGACATCCATGTGGTGGAGTTCCCACTCATGCTCGGCTACCTGGGACAGCAGGCCCAAGGCCGTGGTCGTGCGTCTAGCTGGTACAAAGGTGTCAGTAAATTCAATGCCTTCCATCTAGGAGAGTCCCTTCGCAGTCGGTGGTGCTTTGTAGCAATCGACGGAGTTTACTGGCTTAAGCTTCTTTTGCAAGACACACTTGGCCTAAATGGCCTTCCGTTCGTGTGGTAGGTCTACAAGGTCGTAAACCCCATGTTCATCAATAGTTGCCAGCTCAGCCTCACACGTTGCGCGCCAGAGTCCGGCATCGGGACCAGCCAAGGCCTAACGCAATGTGCTGGGATCTGGCGTCACTCCCACCTCACAGGGGTCTGGGGCCACAACAGCTCCGCTGCACATGGCCAAAGCATAGGCCACAAACGGAGGGTCAGCAGTGACTGTAGCCTGTGTAGAGTCAACTGCAAGTTGGTGCTCGTGAACAAGAAGCGCAAGGCCTGTATCACAGCGAGGGTGGACTTCAGTGATCCCGTGCGTGCTGAGGCCTAGGGCCCTCATGCCAGGGTCCCCATTGCGCACGCTACGAGTAGGGCGTGGGCAAAAGCGTCCGCCTTCACCTCGTCTGAAGGACTCTGGTGACGATGAAACTGGGACATCAGGAACCGACATGACTAACGACACGTCAGGTAGTGCCAATGTGTTGTCTGGGGAGATGGAGGAGGATGACGATCCAGGTGACTCGTCTGGTCGCGCAAGTGGCGCAAGTGGTGAAGACAGATACGACAGAGGGGCCTTTGCTGGTGATATAGGTACGAATGACGCGGGCGGCCCTGGTGCCGAGGAGGCTGGAGGGAAGGAAGACACAGGGGACTCAACAGGTGCCCCAAGTGCCGAGGAGGCAGGAGAGGATGACGACACAGGGGACGCACCCTAGAGAGGCAATGGAGACAGCGCAGGTGGTGTGGGCAATGCAGGCAAGCCAGCTGGTGGATGGGACGGACCAGTTGCGACCAGGGTGACCGGGATGGCATCATTGGTCAGCCCACCCTCCCCCGCACGAGGGATCGCACCACACACAGGGGAATGCGATTGCGGGGTTCCATAAACAGGCAGATCACGGAAGGAGAGACACTCTAAGAACAGCGCATCGCGAGACTCGACAATGAGCTATCGAATGAGGTTCTAGAAGCGCCAGACTTCGGAGCGTGGAGCCACACCCACAAACGTGTAGACGCGACCGCGAGGGGAGAACTTGGACCCCTGCTATTCTGGTGTAAACCAGACATAGGCAAGAGATTCCCATACACAAGCAAGCTGGAGGTCGGCACGATGTCCGTACCACAGTTGCTACCGGTTGTGGGTGTTGGGCAGTGGGCCGTGAGGGATCAGGTTCCAGACCCATGTCATGTAGGCCATGCCCTCAAAAGCGAATGCTTCCGGCATGCCGCTGTCCACGCGCATTGAGCAAACGGTATCCTCCATGGTGCTGTTCGAGCGCTCAGACACGCCATTCTGCTCGGGCGTGGCAGGGGCGGAGAGGTTGTGAAACACCCCCACTTTGGCAAAGTACCGGTCCACGTCCCCCATGAACTCAACGCCCCGATAAAAGCGGAAGTTCTAGAGGGTATGGCCGGATTGGCGTTCGGCCATGACAAACCATGTGTGCATGGCGAGTTCAACATCGCTTTTCAAGTTTAGACTGAATATCCAACGCATGTGAGTGAAATCGTCCGTGATTTTCAGGACGTACCAGCCTCGTCGTCTTAGAGATCCATGGGGAGGGGTCCCAAGAGATCAACGTGAACCAACTCAAGGGGTTTTAAAGCTCGTGAGTTAGACAGAGGGTATGTCGCACGGTGCATTGTACCTTAGACGCATTGTAGGAAATCGGTCTTAGGCGGCGCCTCAAAGGACGCTGCGTCAAGACCGAGTATGGGTTGTGTGCGAATCAGATAATCGACACATCTAAGTGAACATGACAAAGGCGTCTTGCAGTAGGCGCTGATGCTCAGGAGACAATGTGCCCGTCACAAACACTTGAACAGTAGGGAACTTTAGTGGTGGGGGTGGACGCTGAAGATTTAGAGACATGGTACAGGTCTCCAACTGCCTTACCACGGAGCACTACTTCAGGAGTAACACAAACGGAAACGGTGGCATCCTCACCAGTGAATGCGACACTGAGACCTATCCGTGTGCAAGAACGTCCAGACAGCAAACTGAGTTCTAAATCAGGCACATACAACATGTTGGAGATGTCAAACGGCACTGACAGCCCATGGAATTGCACCACACCCTCACCCTGCACAGGAACCTCATGCCCAACAGTTGTATGCACAGACCGCACAAAGTCAATGGGACCAAGCACAACAAAATTATGGTGGCGACATG
>SZWC01024119.1:0-21332 GCA_023375785.1 Penium margaritaceum
GTATGTATGTATGTATGTATGTATGTATGTATGTATGTATGTATGTATGTATGTATGTATGTATGTATGTATGTATGTATGTATGTATGTATGTATGTATGTATGTATGTATGTATGCATGTATGTCCTGCACCCACTAAATTGTTCATGTCGAGGACTGGATTATTTTCAAAAGTCACGTTTCTCTCATACAAGCCGTTACGAGTGGGAAATGGTTCTCTCCTTCTCTTTAGGTTGTGATTGCAAAAACGATTCGTCAGAAAAAAAATCTGAGAAAGCGTGTGGTCTCTAGACCCCATTTCTCATTCAATAATAGAGCGACTCCGAGAAAACAAACACTAAGAGAACTGGGAAGTGAGGTGCGAATTTACCTGCAAAGCAAGCTGCGACGTACAACTTCGCCCTCGACATTCAAAATATCAGGGTTCAAAAAGCGAAGTGCTATGGACAGACCAAGGACATGAATGGGACATTTGACCAAAATAAGACACTAAAAAACACCAGGGCTTTTGGACAAACAGGTCCAAAATTCTAAGGCTGAAAAATAGTCAAACTTAACTGTCCTTTAATTGAGCTTTAAAAAAAGGCGAACATAAGAGACACTACGGTACTCAACTAGAAAATCTCTTCATAACTTCATCCTCCTCCCCGTCCCTCATTTCTTGTCCCCTAACTTTTACTCCCCCTAAACATCTCCATATTTCAAGTGAATATTATAAGAGGTTGTATCCTTTCTTTGTGAATGTATGCACTTGAGTTCCAAGTTCATGACATCTAGCGCTGATCTCAGTTTTTGAGCTTAGAATTCATTTGGGTTCGGTCACCATACACCCAATTTTTGGAACTATATAGCTCATTCTCCCGTCGTCGAGCAAAACATAACCTAACTACCCATCTGACGCAGCGACTGCCAGGCCAGTAACAAGGAAAAAAGAAAATCTTCTATGTCGAGGAACTGTCATGCATCATTGACGCATGACATGGTGCCTCATCCGCAAGTATCACAAACCCCGAAATGGTAGGGTTTGTGACACTTTCTGCAGAGGTTTTCAAAACGTTTGTGGGGAGTTCGAGACTCACCATGCATTGCACGGGCACCTGCCGGGCCCCGCTACCGCGGGGCTCGAAAGGTGCCAGTTTAAAAATAGAATCCAAACCCTCCAAAATTTATCCGGAATTAGTCCGTTTTAGGTTTGTTGCTTCAATCAAGGGTTTGAAGGCTAAACTTCATGTGTTTTTTTCTGTTTCCCTTCAGCCAATGCTGGATTTCAGGAGTTACCCTTGTGATCGAGGACTCCGGCCGATCGACGATCAGCGACAAAAGTCGCTGATAGTGGACCTCGCAAGCCGTCAATCGAGCATCGGCTGATCGACGGCTGGCGAGGTGCGATCGGGACCTCTCGTCGTTCACCGTCGATTGGCCGGATGGCCATGACGAGTTTTTTTTTGCTCGGGCGTCGACGCATGCCGCGAGCGAGCATGATTTTGGACTGGGCTTATCAGATAATTTTCTGCCGGTGCTGGGCGGACTAGAGTCAAATTTTGCGTTTTATGGGTATCTGAGCTATTTCACCCAATTCATTTTGGTGTTAGCAAAATATTAGGGCATTCACTGCCGTGGTACACACTATAGTACCGTGGTACAATGTGTCTTTTACACAGTGGTATGCCGTGTACCGCGGTACTTGTATAGTACCAAGGTATTTTACCAGTACCGTTGGTAACGCAGTACCTGTACCGGAATCGGTAATGAGCTGCCACGAAACTATGATACCGCAGTATTTGTACCATGGTACTGTGGTACCGCAGTACTCAAGTACCGCGGTACTCGATACCGCGGTATTGCAGCCCTGGCGGTCATTTTAGATCGCACAATTGTGGAACATGCAGCGACGGTCGCGTGAGTAATTGTCTATGCAAGAAATGCCCGTCTCACCCAATGCTGCTGAGGCAAAGCACCCAAGTAGCTTGACCAACAAAGTGTTGGTTATAGTTGTGACACACGCAAGTGCCCTCTTGCCTTTACGCACACACACACACCTCATCACTGCAGGTCATTGATCTCAACTGAGGCTCCTTGGTGCAAGACTGTGACGCAGCATGGGGCACACAATGGTGGTGACACTATCAAGTTACCAAGTGGTGACCAGAGCACCAACGTCATCCTCACGACGAGCCTTAGTTTAGTGATGAATCTACATGCCATAATGGAGGATACACTTGGAGGAGTGCATGCTTGTGATGTGACAGGATTCTGACTCACATGCATGCTTTCAGTGTAGTGAACCGGGTTGCTGATCCCTCGGGGCCACACGTCCGGCTTACACCGGCGTATGAGAAACTGCCTGGAGCTCGTTCGCTCCAGGGGCAGGTTCGATCCCTAGGTGGCGTCTGGGCCCCACGTCGAGTGACTCGCGTGGGTGGCCTGGTCAACCGGTGCTCACCACATTGCTTACTTGTTACTCGTTACTCGTTAGTCGTCACTATTTCACTTACTCTAAGTGAGCTTGCCCCCGATCCATGGTGTCATCCTGTCGCTTGCTTGCTTGCTAGCTTGCCTGCTTGGGTAGCAACCTAAGCTACCTCTTGGTTGATACCAGGAGGTAGCTTGAGTTGCTACGCAAGTAGGAGGAAGAAGTCCTCCTGCTCTGATGAGCAGGAGGACTTCTTCCTCCTTGCGACCGTCCTGAGACCTCGTTGGGCTACTCCTACGTGGCGGGTGATCCTGCGGAAGCATCACATTCATGACTGTAGCGGGTAGAGACCACAGCAGCAGCTACTACCCCTTGCAGCCGCACATATAGCACTCGTGGATCACGTTGTATTCCTCTCTCGTGCACGGGACACGCACGTGTTTGCAGTTGTCCCCTCGCACCCTGCCGAGCTTCGGCCTCCGCATGCACATCGGTACTGCCGCGTGGTGACTCCCATTTCCCAGCAGCCGTGCATGCACACTCTTTGCAGTAGCATGTGCAGCACCCATACTCTATGTGGTGCGTTCGTCTTTATCAATGCGCCAGAGCAATGGTCTAGAAAACGGGTCCCGACATGGGAGGCCGCCAACCGCTCTTGGTATTGCAACCAAGATAACATATCACCCTTGAATGAGGGATGCAAACTTTAGGTTCGTTCGGTTTGCAACCTCACGAAGTCCGCATGAAGGTCTTTAGTGTCTACCCTTTGTTGGACACTCTGTGAGGAGTCTAACAAGAAAGAACTGTAAATGGATGCATGCAAGACACATAGTTTTATACTTATAGAGCACTGCTAATGCTTCTGCTCATAGTGGCTCCATAGGAACCGATCTCAGCCTACAGTCCTACTTGGCACGTCCTAAGACCACGAAGTATCATACTCAAGCCAGGCTCTAGTAAGATTCTTAGAAGCTTCCTGTCCCATTTTGGGCCACAAAGAAAAAGGCAGCCGTCGCGGGGTTTGAGCCCGCGACCCATGAGCTCCGGCACCTGTCTCTACTAGGCCACAATGCTGTGTTTCCTGTCATGATCTCCAGGAGACATACCCATTATGGGCAGTGTATTTTTGGCCTATATCAGAACAGACCAAGGGGACGTACTCCATAGAGCAGTGCATGCCTTGTCTTTCCGTGCAACCAGCCCGCTAGCTAGTGGAAAAGGTGCATACCATTCAAAAAATATCTCCCTTGCACCTCTGTCCATCTGTCGCTCACTGGGCTCCATCGATGCCTTGGGGCTCACCCATACTCTGCCGCACTCCTCATGCCGAATCCTGTTGATTTTTTCCCCCTTGTTTAGTGTTGTAGGACGGATCAGGAATGCTCTGCCCCTTGTGGAGGTATGACCCCTAGATCCGTTGTAGTGTGACTCAACTATGCTCTGTCTCTTGTGAGATATGACCTGTGAGTACACCATGTGGATGAGTGGTTACCTTGGCCATTTTGTAGATTTGGCCAAGTGAGAGGTCATGAGTTCGATCATGGCCCCATGCACATCTTGTTTGCTATGGAAGTTTCCAAGAAAGAAAGTCTGTAGCTTCTTAAACGCTACATGGTTGGTCTGTCACCTTGACACCAGGATGCTTATGTGTCAAGCCCACAGTGCAAGTCTATTGGTGATGTGGCTTGTTCAGGCCACTTCCCAGGAATGTGATTTTGACTTGTAGGACTGGACAGACAGCTATAAAATTACTTGTCTTGCATGCTGATCAATCAACCCTTGCTTGATGCTCTCTTGCATGTTGACGACTTGAGCTCTTCTTGAGATGTAATGCTAAGGCATTAGTTCTCTTGAAGGTGAAGTGTATGCCTGATTAAGTTTGGGGTGCATGACACATGTTAACAAAGGAAGAAGGCCGCAAAGCCTTTGTAAGCTTCTTGGTTACGCGGCTTCTCTGCCAAAGGTGGTTAGCTCGGTAGCTAACAAAGGGTTATGGGTCCACTCCTCTGGTTAGGGAAGTTTCACGCATGCAACCGCTGAGGTCACAAGCATTGAGAGCGCCTTCGCTCTCACCCAACTTCTCTGTTTGCATTGCATCATCAGTAGGAGGGAAATGCAACACATCTGTACCTTTCTACCTTTGGGAGCTGAAATCAGCCTACATCAGCCTACATCTGCTTGCAACGGCCAATGTGAACAGGGGAAGCAGTTGCCTCTTCTCACCAACAGCCTACAGTGGCCTCAAACACAGGTTCATCGGCAACAACAACAGGTGCAGCAGCTGTAGCAGATGTAGTTGTAGGGATGGTAGGGACAGGGGAACCAGGGAATCATTCGCCCATCCTCAAGTTTGATGGAGAGGGGTTTGCGCTCTGGAAGTGGCAGTTTGAGATCTTCATGGATGACAGAGATCTGCTAGGATATATTGACGGATCTATCCCAGCACCAAAGGAGGAGGGTGTTGACCTTGTGGCATGTGTCAATCTCAACAAGAAGGCTCTCACCATTCTTGTGTCCTCCATACAACCCTCAGTCCTTTCACAGGTGTTTCAGTCCTCCTCACTTGCGAACCGTCCCTTCATTCTACAAAATCTCATCAGCATGAGGCTTGGTGAAGGGAAGGATGTCTCCGCCTTTATGCAGAAGTTTGAGACGCTCTTGCAACAAGCCACCCGCATGGGATGGGACCTGAAATCTGACATGCAGGCCATGATTTTTCTGATGACGCTGCCGGAAAGATGGGGCCCCATGATAACGGTGATTGGAGGGTGGACTGAAGATCTAGTTTCCTACACCACCATCTCTGAGTAAGTGCGGAATGAAGCCATCCGTCGTAGCAGCAGTGAAGCAAACATGGCTGCCTTTGCCTCACGGAGCAGCGGCACCTTTCGCAATACCTCCTCCTCTGGGTACAAGGGAAACAACAGCACTAGCAACAGTGGAAGGGGTGCAAAGCGCCAAGGCAAATGCCATAACTGTGGCAAGGCTGGACACCAGGCTCAAGAGTGCCATGCACCCAAGAGAGAGGGAGGAGACGGGGATGAATGGCGAGGGGGAAATGGTGGGAAGGATCCCACATGCTTGATGGCTGAGTGTGCCTCCAACAAAGGGAGGGCGATACTCAGGCCAGGAGTTTGCGGCCTTGACTCGGGCACAAACGAGCACACCACTTATGAGAAGAGAGACTTCATCTCTCTTGCTCCATGCAACAAGAACTTCAGAGTTGCCAACGGCAAGGTTGAGGCAGCTGAGGGGATTGGTGACAAGCTGGTCACAGTGGGTGTCAACGATGGATATTCCGACCTCAAGCTAGAGGGGATGGTCTACTTGCCCTCCTTCACAACCAACCTTCTCTCCGTCTCTAAGATAACTGATCATGGCATGACAGTGGTCTTTACAGAGAAGGAAGCGGTGATACTCCACATCAAGGACATCAACATCTCCTACTCTGCCAAAAAGATTGTCGCACAGGTTCCTCGCATTGATGGTCTTTACGTCTTGCAGACAAAAATGACAACTTCAACAGCTGAATCGAGAGTGATGATGAGGAGAGCAGCGATGTAGATTCAGATGAGGAAGCACATTTTGGACCAGCGGAAGCAGTGGTAGCAGACGATTTAGCAACAAAACCGCAAGCAAATACAACCGCCGGGACTGTTCATTCTACCTTGTGCACATCCTCCAAGAACTTGTGGCATAGGCGCTTTGGGCACGTGGCTCATCGCACATTGGAGCTCATGGAAAAGCAGGAGGTAGTACATGGGATGGAGCTAGGTGATGAGGCAGAGGGAGCCGGGATCATGTGTGAGCCATGCCTTCAAGGCAAGGCGAAAAGGAAACCCTTCAAGCGCAATGGCACGCGTGCTCTCGTACCCCTTGACCTCGTGCACTCTGACGTGTGCGGTCCCTTTTGCATATCGTCAAATGGAGGCAGCAGATATTTCCTCACATGCATTGAAGACAACAGTCGCAAGATGTGAATATACTTTCTCAAAAAGAAAAGCGAGGTGAAGAAGAATCTGTAAGATTTTGTCGTTATGGTTGAGCGACACAGTGGAAACAAGGTGAAGGCATTCAGGACGGACAATGGAGGAGATTACAAAGCCTGAAGGGAGTGGCTCAAGACACAAGACATTGAACACCAGAAAACAATGCCCTCCTCACCTCAAAGCAACGGTGTAGTAGAGAGGATGAACCAGACGCTCTTAGGCATGACAAGGTGCATGCTCTTTGACGCCAAGCTGCCTCCTAGGTTCTGGGCTGAAGCAACACGTACGACTACCTACCTTGTGAACCTCACCTCTGCAACAGCTCTATGAAGGAGAGGCAAGAAGAAGTAGACACAGCAGCTGAAGACGCCTCAAGAAACATGGTCAGGCAAGAAGCCGGACGCCTCCCATCTAAAGGTGTTCGGTTGCATCGGGTTTGCCAAGGTCAAGGCCGGTGAGGGCCCTGGAAAGCTCGATGCAAGAACACGAAAGTGCATTTTCATCGGCTATGACACCGCCCACAAAGCTTATGGACTGTGGGACCAAGGAGCAAAGAAGGTCATCCACAACAAAGACGTGTATTTCCACGAAAGGTCTGTGAGTAAGGGAGAGCATCTCGGACTCAAAAACGCTCCAAAACAGGGAGAGTGGCTCACTCTCCTTGAAGAGGGAGATGAAACACCAGCACAATGGCATGTGATAAGTGCTGCAACAAGGAGAGAAGATCATGAAGATGACTTGGAGGAATCAGACTCTGATTCCGACGTATCCGATCCTCTAGAAAATGAGGAGGATGCCTCTTTCATGATCAACGATAAAGCAGGCCTCCAGCCTCCACATCAACAGCACCAGCCAACGGGTTCAAGGAGCATTTCACGCCTCAAAGTACCTCGGCAGCATTACAACATAGATAGGGGTGAATGGACATGCTTCAAATATTCATTCCTGGTTGAAGAGGAGCCAACGTCTGTCGCAAAGGCACTCACTCGGCTTGACAAAGCAGAGTGGGACGAAGCAATTCGCAGTGAACTCAGATCCATCGAAGAGAATGGGACATGGGTGCTAGTGGACAGACCTGCCGGGGCTCACGTTGTGTGGTCCAAGTGGGTGCTGAAAGTTGAAAGGAAAGAGGATGGCAACATAGACAAGTACAAGGCACGGGTGGTAGCAAAGGGGTTCTCCCAATGGCCTGGCACAGAGTATGATGAGACCTTTGCTCCAGTTGTGACGTTTGCCTCCATCCGGTCAATGCTCGCCATTGCTGCTGCCGAGAACATGGAGGTCCACCAGATGGATGTCAAGATAGCCTTTCTTTACGGCAAACTTGACAAGGAGGTATTGATGGAGGTTCTGGAGGGGGTTGAGGGCAAGGTGTACAAATTGGTGAACGCACTGTATGGGCTAAAACGAGTGCCAAGACTTTGGTACCAGGAGATGGACACATTCATGGCCAAGGAGGCTTTCATGCACTGCGACAATGACCCTAGCATGTACGTGCATGAGAGTGACAAAGGGACTATGTTGGTCGTCTTGTACATTGATGACCTGATTCTATGCTCTTCTTTGACGCAGCTGCTAGACGATCTCAATGGGCAGCTGAATAGCAGATTCGAGATGAAGGACATGGGTCCCCTTGACTTCTATCTTGGAATTTCCATCAAGCGCGACAGGGCAGCAGATACCATCAACCTGAACCAGACAAAATACATTGACTCCATTCTCAAACGATACGACATGGCAGATTCCAAACCTGCCAGCACACCCATGAGCTCGGAGTGCAAACTCTCCACCTCCATGTCCCCATCCAACAAAGCGGAGAAAACTGACATGCTGGGCATCCCATATCAGTCTGCAGTGGCCAGTCTCATGTATGCCATGGTCGCCACCCGACCAGATATAGCCCATGCTGTTGGGCAGGTGAGCCGGTTTGTGGCCAATCCCGGTCCACTTCACTGGCAGGCCGTGGAGCGCATCATGCGCTACCTTCAGGCGACGCAGCACGTGAGGCTCCAGTTTGGAGGCATCGCTGGATCCGCGTCACGCCGTCTCATGTGCTACACCGATGCTGATTAAGGAGGGAATATCGATGACAGAAAATCTTCCTCCGACTTTGTGTGTATGTTGAATGGAGGTGTAGTCAGTTGGGCAAGTCGCAAGCAGGAATGTGTCTCTCTGTCAACAGCTGAAGCTGAGTACATCGCCTTGGCTGAGGTGTGTAAAGAGATGCAATGGCTACGAAGCTTGCTATCTGAGATCAAGGCACCACAGGCAACGGCGACGGTCATCAATATTGACAACATGAGCGCCATTAACATGTCAAAGAACCCTGTCATGTCCAGGCGCACAAAACATATGGAGATCCGCTACCACTACGCTCGTGACTTGGTCTACAAGCAAACAGTGGAGCTCGAGTATGTCCGTAGCAAGCTGAACCGGGCTAACATGCTGACAAAGCCACTAACAAGGATCTCCAACAGGCAAGTAGGCAAGGTATCGGCATGGTCAACGCAAGTGATGACAAATGATGATGGTCACTGACGCAAGGTACAAGGGAGAGATTCGTTGAATGTTTTTGCCCCTTGTTCAGTGTTGTAGGACAGATCAGGAATGCCCTGCCCCTTGTGGAGGTATGACCCCTAGATCCGTTGTAGTGTGACTCAACTATGCTCTGTCTCTTGTGAGATATGACCTGTGAGTACACCATGTGGGTGAGTGGTTAGCTTGGCCATTTTGTTGACATGGCCAAGTGAGAGATCATGAGTTCGATCCTAGCCCCATGCACATCTTGTTTGCCATGGAAGCTTCCAAGAAAGAAAGTCTGTAGCTTCTTGGACGCTACATGGTTAGTATGTCACCTTGACACTAGGATGCTTATGTGTCAAGCCCACAGTGCAAGTCTATTGGTGATGTGGCTGGTTCAGGCCTCTTTCTAGGAATGTGCTTTTGATTTCTATGACTAGACAGATAGCTATAAAAGGACCTGTCTTGCATGCTAATCAATCAACCCATGCTTGATGCTATCTTGCATATTGACGACTTGAGCTCTTCTTGAGATGTAATGCTAAGGTGTTATTACTCTTGAAAGTGAAGTGTATGCCTGATTAAGTTTGAGGTGCATGACACATGTCAACAAAGGAAGAAGGCATAAAACCTTTATGAGCTTTTCGGTTTTGCGGCTTCTCTGCCAGAGGTGGTTAGCTTAGGAGCTAACAAATCCACAAATGTCTAGATAGTGCAAGCCCCTCTCCCACGGCTCGGTCATGCACTCAGCAAGCATGCTCTTGGTTCCGTAATGTTTCAAGTCTACCACGTTCTTCATGACCAGGTTACGTGAGTAGTGGCAACATATTTTGATGTACTTTGTTCGCCAGGAGATGATTTTTAGCCATCGAGATGGCGCTCATGTTGTCCACGTGTACAACTGTGGCATCCTCCTGTGGCACTTTAATTTTTCCAAGCAGGCTGTGCAACCACTGAGTCTCCTTGCACAACTCAGACAGAGCAACGTACTCTGCCTTAGCCATAGACACAAAAACACAATCCTGCTTTCTGCTGGCCAATGAGATGGAAGCGCCATTCAGGATGTACACGTATCCAGAGGTAGATTTCCGGTCGTCAAGATTTCCTCTCTAGTCGGCGTCGGTGTAGCACATCAGGCAGAGGAGGTCCGTACTTTCTTGGCCTCCAAGGACGAGGCCCGTGTAACGTGTCTTCTATAAGTAGCGCAAGATGCGCTTTACTACTTGCCAATGTTGTGGCCCTGGGTTGGCCACGAACCTGCTCACTTGCCCCACAACATAGCAGATGTCTAGACGAGTACCTACCATGGCGTACATGATGCTGTCCACGACGGACTGGTAGGGGATGTCTTGCATCTCCCTTTGTTCTTCTTTCATTGCCTGGAGACATTAAGGCCTTCAGTTTTGCATCGGTCGTCATTCGGGTGCTAACAGGTTTGCAGTCTTCCATGTGATAGCGCTTTAGTACCTCACCAATGTATTTGGTTTGGTTGAGTTTGATGGTGCCTATTGCTCGGTTGTGGTGGATGGCGATCCCAAGGTAGTACTCGAGAGGACCCATGTCCTTCATATTGAACCTTTTGTTGAGGTCAGAATTCAGCTCATCCAGCAGCTCGACCGAAGAAGAGCAGATGATCAGATCATCTACATAGAGTGCAACGAGCATCAGTCCACTCCCATCATCGTGCACGTACATTCTCGGCTTATTTTGGCAATGCGTGAAGAAGAGACCGGTAATGAAACTGTCCATCTTTTTGTACCATATCCTTGGGGCCTATTTCAGCCCATAGAGTGCTTTCACCATCTTGCACACCTTACCCTCGGGAGCTTTGACTCCTTCGGGCACCTCAATCAGAACTTCCTTGTCGAGCTTCCCATAGAGGAAAGCTGTCGTGAAGTCTATCTGGTGTATCTCCAGGTTCTTTGTGGCTGCGGTGGCAAGGAGAGAGCGGATGGAGGCAAAGTTCATGACAGGCGCGAACGTCTTGTCGTACTCAAAGCCCGGGCATTGAGAGAACCCCTTTACCACTACCCTTGCCTTCAACTTTTCGATTTTACCGTCTTGCTTCTTCACTCGGAGGACCCACTTGGATCCTACCACGTGGGCCTTGTCGGTTCTATCCACCAGCATCCATGTGCCCTTTTTGGCAATGGACGTGAGCTCGCTATCCACTGCCTCCTTCCACTTGGCCGCATCCAGACCATTCATCGCCTCCGCCACTGTGGATGGCTCTCCCTGAGCCATGCACGACCAGCTAAGGCTAGTCCAATCCTCCTCATATCGCATAGGTACTTTCTTTGGTCGCAAAATGTGCCGGGGTGCTGGTGCGGCTTCTTTCTTTGGTGCTCGTGCTTCCACAGGTGGTAGTGTGTTGTCGACGTCGTTAGAAGAGTCGTCAGACTCCAAGTCAGACTTAGAAGCCTTGAACGCCTCGGTATCCGCGTCCATGTTAGATGTTGTGTCATCCTCTCTAGCTACTCTCCCATTCCTACCACTTGTTGGCAAAGCGAGCTAGTTGTTGGGTGCTTGGTGTCCGGACTCAAGTAACACTATCCACTCTCCCACCTTGGGAGCGAGGATCGGGTCCAACAGCTCTCCCTTTCCGAGGGTACGTTCGTTAAACACAACATCGCGGCTCCTCATGGACTTGCTTGCTGCCTGGTCCCAAAGCCGATAGGCTTTGTGTGACGTGTCGTACCCAACCATGACGCACTTTTTGGAATGTGCGTCCAGCTTGCCTCCACCTTCTCCCGGCTGTATCTTCACCCATGCATTTGACCCGAATACCTTAAGATGAGAGGCGTTGGGTTTCTTCCCCGACCATGCTTCTTCTGGGGTCTTTAGCTGCTTGTCCTGCTCCTTTCCACGCTTCCACAAGGCGGTTGCTGGTGTGACGTTCAAGAGGTAGCAGGCTGTTGTTGCAGCTTCAGCCCAAAAGCGAGGTGGGAGCTTGGCGTCGAAGGGCATACTTTGCACCATGCCGAGTAGGGTCTGGTGCATCTTCTCGACCACGCCATTGCTTTAGGGATTGTCAGGGGTAGTTTTCTAGTGGTGGATCCCATGATGCTTTAGCCAAGGCTTGCATGCCTCGTACTCACCCCCGTTGTCACTTTGGAGTGTCTTCACCTTCTTGGACGTTTGCCGCTCTACCATGGCGACAAACTCCAGGAGCTTCTCCTTGACCTCTCCCTTTGTTTTGAGGAAGTAGATCCATAACTTGTGGTTGTGGTCATCGATGAAGGTCAGGAAGTACTTGATTCCTCCATTAGACGTCGTGCAAAAGGGTCCGCACACGTCACTATGGATCAGGTCCAAGATATTCTCCTCTCGTTGACCTCCTCTCCCGAACGGCTTCTTCTTTGCCTTTGCTTGGAGGCATGGTTCACACAATGTACACACTTCTCCATGCTTCACGGTGCATCCTTCCATTCCGCGGACTACCTCTTGCTCCTCCATCTTCTACAGCGTGCTGTCGGCTAAGTGGCCAAATCGTCGGTGCCACAGCTCAGCGTCGGTGTCTTTGGTTGATGTGGCGGCCGCTGCGGTCGCCGGCGGTGCATCCTTTGGCCTTGGTGCCACTGTCTTGGTGGCACATGTCAGTCCCTCATCCAGCATCTTGGTGATTTTGTTTTGAAGCACGTAGAGGCTGTAAACTCTTGGGAATTGAAGCATGAGGTCCTCTTTGGTGTAAAAAAATTTGACGTCCTCATTTTTTGGGGCAACATCTTCCTTGTTGGTGAACACCACTGTCATGTTGTTGTCGATGATTTGTGAGACCGATAGCAGGTTCGCTGTGAAGGAGGGCATGTACACCACCTTTTGAAGATTGACCGCCTTCTCCGCACCATTCACGTTGAATGTGATTACCTTATCCCCTTCGCCCATGGCTTGGACGACGCCGCCATTTGTACACTTGATGCACATGTCAGATTCGGCCATGGAGACAAATCCACCCTTCTCTTTTGATGAGTGGTGGTTAGTGCCCGAGTCAAGGACGAATGCCCCTAAGGAGGGCTGCTCCCTTCATGGACAACCCTTCAGCCATCATGTTGATGAGCTCCTTCTTCTCCTTCCCACCTTTGTTCCTGCCTTCTTTCCTAGGACTACCGCAGTCCCTAGCACATTGCCCAGCCTTGCCACACTTGTGACAGTTGCAGGGCTTCTTGGAACTCTTCCCGCCACCATTGCCTTTTCCTCCACCGCCACCGCTTCCGCTATTGCCTTGAATGGAGCGAGAGCTTGCACCTTGTCCCCCGAATTGAGAGGCATATGCTGAAATGTTTGCCTCATTGCCACTGCATCGCATGGACTCGTTGCGGACGTGTTCGGCAACAGCCTCATACGTCAGAAATGCCTCCTTCCAACCGCCTAGTACGGTGATCAAGGACCTCCAGCTTTTCGGCAGTGCCATCAGAAGGATCATGGCACGCATGTTGGAGTCGAGATTGTATTCTATTTTCTGGACCTCTTGCAGCACATTGTCGAACGACTGCAAAAATGTGGATATCGATTCTCCTTTGCTCACCCTCATCGACATCAACCTTTGGAAGATGAAGATTCGGTTTGCTAAGACGTTCGATTGATGTACGCATGAGAGTTTTGCATGGGCCCCGGAAGCCAACGTGCATCTTGTGATGTGGGAGTGTTGAGTCTCATTGATGGACGTCACAAGAATGGCGAGAGCCATGTTGTTCTTCATCGTCCATGCTGCAAGGTCAGCCGCATGCGTGGTCACTGTTGCATCGGCGGATGCTGTCGTGGTCCTTTTTAGGATGTCGAGGTAGCCATGCATGTTCATGAAAATCTCAAACTGCCATTCCCTCAAGGGAAAACCTGTTCCTGTGAATTTGGACATACCCGCCTCAAGGCGGGCTTGAGTCGGATCCGCCATTTATTGCGGTTTCTCATCTTCTCTGCTTCGCTGCTACTCTACTTCGTTGAGGCCAATGAGGCTGATGAGGCTGCTGACTGCGACCATTGTCACAGGTGCAGTTGGTTTCGTTGTATACCCCTCCTGCCGATGATCGCCCAAGGGGATGGTGCCGTCGTGAGGGAACAGACTCGGGGACGTACCACCTTCTAAAAAAGGGGCAGAGCTTAATCATGTTTGGGCTCGAGGGTCTTTTCCAACATGGACAGAGGTGTTCCTCGTCCCCCAGTCCGCCATGTGCGCACACCCTACTTGAAGAAGCCAATGGAGCCGATGGAGCAGATGGAACCGTCCGATGTTCGCGTCCCTCTTGTACCTGTGCACCCTGCAAGACCACGCGCTAGTCGGTTTTGGAAGTGTGCCTTTGAACCAGAAGTGTGGACCCATAACCCTTTGTCAATGCGCCGGATAGCAACAGTCTAGAGAACGGGTCCCGACATGGGAGGCTTCCAACCACTCTTGGTATTGCAACCAAGATAACATATCACCCTCGAACAAGGGATCCACACTTTAGGTTCGTTCGGTTTGCAATATCACAAAGTCCGCATGAAGGTCTTTAGTGTCTACCCTTGGTTGGACACTTAATGAGGAGTCTCAAAGGCAAGAATTGTAAATGGATGCATGCAGGGCACATGCTTTTATACTTGCAGAGTATTGCTAATTCTTCTGCTCATAGTGGCTCCACAGGAACCAACCTCGGCCTACAGTCCTACTTGGCGCGTCCGAAGACCGCCAAGTGTCATCCTCAAGCCAAGCTCTAGTAAGATTCCAAGAAGCTTTCTGTCCCATTTTGGGCCACAAAGAACAATGCGGACATCGCGAGGTTTGAGCCCGCGACCCATGAGCTCCTGCGCGTGTCCCAACTAGGCCACAATGTTGTGTTTCCTATGATGATCTCTTGGGGACATACCCATTATGGACAGCGCATTCCTGGCCTATCTCAGAACAAACCAAGGGGATGTACTCCATAGCGTAGTGCATGCCTTGTCTTTCCTCGCAACCAGCCAGCTAGCCAATAGACAAGGTGCATACCATTCAACAGTCTCGTGCTCCACTGCTCCTACGGCATCGGCTCCCCTCCTTTGCCGTCTAGCTTCTTGTGCCGTGCTCCGGCTTCCGCACACACGTCGGCCACGTGGTACCACTAACCGCCGCCTTTGCTTCTCAGTAGTCACGCGTGCGCATCCTCGCAGCACCACACATTGCACCCGCACTCTGCGTGGCGCACAAGTCTCATGCACGGGGCTTGCCTCGTGCACCACTATGGCTACGACGCTAGGGTCTCTTTGCCTCCTTCCTCCTACTTTACCGGTCGTGCCTCAAAATCAGCACGCACTATTCACAGCGTTCGCACGGCAGCTATCCTTGACGCGCCTGCCGAGCGTGCGAACTTGTCAATGGTGGTGACAGACCTTGGTGCAGCCGACTCTCCCACTACAGCAGCCTCAACCGCAGCAGCTGAAGCTCACCCCCGTGCACATCTCAGTACCTCAGGCGGCCCTTCGGGCAGCCAAGAACACGGCGCACTGGCGTCTCCGCCTGTAACCGAACCCATCCCCACGTCGCCCACTGCCGCGCGTGAGCGTGCGCGCATCAACAAAGAGCTCGCATACTACGAGGAGAGGACGGAGAGGGAGGTGTGGTCAAGGGTTTGCCGTAGCAGCCCAGGGTATCACCCCGGTGGGGACTACGACCCCGCAGACTTATACGAGTGGGAAGACGCCAGGATCTACGTCGCGCACTGTCAGTCAGCCGCTGACGACTCCCCGACAGCGCAGAAAGAACCAGCCACGGCGCCACCACGTGATCATCGACCTCTTCAATCACCGGTAAGCCCACCTGTTGTCCATAGAACACGTCAGCAACGTCGCAGTGTTGCTCCTTGCGGCGCAGCACCAACCTCTGCGGGAGCAGCATCCGGGGAACTTGCTTCACGTCGTGCCGCGTCACCAGGTGCTTTAGTTGCAGAGTCGGCTTTTTCTTCATCTCCTGATATTCTGACAACCCTACAGGCTGCACTCGTGTCTAGTACTGTTGTTGCCTCCACATTTGTAGCCACGGCACGTGCTACACATGCACCAACAAGCATTGTCGCTAGTAGAGCCATTGAGACCTACACTACGGCTGCAGTAGATCAAGGACCTCTTACAGTTGCTGCCGTCAACGTAGTGACCCAGATTGTTGCCACAGCAGACACAGTCGCATCAGCAACAGCTGTAGCAGCCACGGCGCTCTCCAGTGCCGTCACATCCATTCACACCTCCACTGTACAGGCTTCATCCTTGCCCTCCTCTTCATCTTCAGCGACTCGTCACATTCAGCTGTTGGTCACGTTTGCTACACCCATCTCCACCCTGTCAGCTGCAACGTTGACAAGATTAGCCTGTCTCATCATCTCGGCATCAACCTCTGTTCCAGTTTTCGCTTCCTCAGCTACAGGTGCTCTTCAGCCGTTGTTCTCATTGGGCAGCTGTGCTTGGTGAGCCTGGTCTCTTCCTCTCTTCTTGCCATTTCTGTATTGGCGTGTTTGTGCGTCCAGGTTGTTGCCTTGCAGTGAACTCCCGGTGCAATCATCACACATTTCCCACGCCCACTGGGGCAGGGGAAACTCTGCCAAAATTTTCTCGGCAAGTCACTGGGAACATGCCAGTTGACGATGACCAATACACGGCGTTGCAGCCTGAGCTGCAGCGTGAGCGCACTGACCTGCAGGCTGTCCTCACTGCTCAGCTTGTTGCTAAGGACAAGCTCCGCGCTGAGCAAGCTGACCAAGAAACCTTTGCAGATCACATTGCTGACTTGGTCATTAACCGCCTCCAGCCCACATTGCGCAGCACTTCATCTGCCGGCATTGCTGCTGCATTCTCCACCTCACTCGCTTCCGCATCTGCCACCACTAGCTCATCTTCCTTTGACCCTCTTGCAATTGCCGCCGCCGTTGGCACAGCCGCAGCCAAAGCATTCGCCCCATCAGTGCAACGCAAACCTGACTCTGACTCTAATCCACCTCACTTCACCGCCAATCTCACCTTCCATTCTTGGGATGTTCGTTTGAGTGCCTCGGCGCAGGGGGAACACCTCTGGGAATACTACCATGAACCCAAGCCCTCGGCCACCCCACCATTTGTGCCTGTTGAGTCTGAGTCTGCCCATGCTGTCTGTGCCCTCATTCGTACCGGACCCGACAATCTCACTGTTGAAATCGGGTCCTACAGTACCGACACTGCACGCCACACCGCTACTGACCTGGGTGGTGCTTACACACTGATCAAGCGGCACACGACAGCGACTGGACATGCATCTCAGAGCATTCTCACTGTCCAGTTCAACACGCTGTCCATGCGTGCTGACAAGACTGCCGACGCCTATTGGGCTTGCAGTCTACGACAGCTGCGTGACCTCGGGAAGGCCCCTCCTGGTCAGCTCCCTGCTGTCCTTTCCATTGTCAACGGCCTCATTACGGAACTCAGTGACATCTTCTGAGAGGTGAAGGCCACTGAGCTCGAATGTTTGGCTGCCATTCCCTTCCCCGCTGATGTACCGCCTGGCATTGGTGCCTTGTGGGACTTCACCTCCCAACGTTGGACAGATTGGTGGAACTTGCTGGAGAACAAACGCATTCATCCCACCGCAGTTGCATCAGCTGCCACTACACTCCCTTCTTCCCCTTCTTCTGCCTCTACATCATCCTCCACCACCATTCCCACCACGACAGCCACATCTCTCGCTTCCCAAGGAGGTGGTTGGGGTGGGGGGGTGGTAAATGTAAAGGCCGAGGAGGTATCTCTGGTGGTGGTGGACAAGGAAGGGGTAGCAAGGGTCGCGGCTCTGATAGTGCCGCGTCTCCATCTCCCTCCTCCAACACTATCACATGCTCGAATTGCAGTGCCACTGATCATGTGGCGCCCAAGTGCCCGGCGCCCCCTGATGATGCTCGCCTTGCCTCAACCATGCGTGCACATTGGGCACGCTCCACAGGGTCGGGTGGTGGCTCTGCGCGCTCCTCGTCCTCCTCTTCTACCGCTGGTTTCTACGGCACTGCCCTGACTTCACCGCCTCCGTCCGCTCCCTGGGGTTGGCCCTCTAGGTTTGGCGGGCCTGTCTACTTCGGGCCCCCGTCTGGTTTCTACTCTCCTCCGTCGTGGACATTGTCCACCCACATCTCCCAGCGCCCCTCGTCTGGCGTACTCATCAATGGGCCATCTGAGGACGCCCACCAGCTGGACTCTTCTCTCTCCCATGCCGTCCACCAGCGCCATCTCCGTGATCATGGAGGTGAGAGTGTGCGTTCGGTTGAGGGGGGGGCTTGCGTATGCCGTTGACTCGTCTCTTCTTGGTCCGTCATCCGGTCATGTTCAGGGCTATCCCCCTGTTGACGCCCCATGGATTGAGCAGTGGCAGTCCTACAGTCTGCCTCGTTACCTTGCTGCCTGTGGTCAGCGCCTTCCTCCTCGCTCTGCCATTGCCGCTGTGAGTCGTGATCCTACCTCTGTACGCGTGACGGGTGGCTTCTGGATCCTTGATTCAGGTGCCACCTACCACATGACCTCTTGTCGTTCTTCATTCATTTCTCTCGATCCTGTTGGCTCTGCTCGCTTTGTCCGCACCGGCTCTGGCCAGCTCTTACCTGTCCAGGGTGTTGGGGTTGTTCGCTTTGTTGGCCCTGGGGGGGAACTATTTTTGCCTGACGTTATGTACGTCCCCGCTCTTGATCTAAGTCTGCTGTCTGTTACGACACTCAACGACTAGGGCATGGACTTCTCCTCCAGCCACGACATTGCTTCTGTGTTACATTGCACCAGTGGCCGTGTCCTAGTGCGTGGCACTCGTTGTGACCGTTTGTTCCGTGTGCCCTCGGTTGCACCGCATCCTGCCTCGACTGCTCTTGTTCACGTGGCCCGCTCTCTCACTCTGGCACATGCAGAGTTGCTCCATCGCTGTCTCTGTCACATTCACATTGTTGCCATTGACAGTTTACTCCGGGACAAGCCCGCTCATGGTCTTGATGCCGACACGTTCTCTGCCCCTTGCCCTACTGACTGTCTTGATTGTGCCCAGGGCAAAATGCATCGTTCCCATTTTTCCACGTCGGAGTCCCGCACGTCTCACCCTCTTGATCTCTTGCATGCAGACGTCATGGGACCCCTTGTCCATGATGCTCTCAGGGGGGTTGGTCGCTGTGTCCTCTGACTTACGGATGACTTTTCCCGCATGCACTGGGTCTTTTCCCTTCGGCTAAAAAGCGATGTATGTCACACTCTGGAGTCCTGGTTGCCTCAGGCCAAACTGGCCTGTGGTCGCCGTATGAAAGCTTTTCGCTGGGATCGTGGTGGGGAATTCATGAGTCCCACTGCCAGCTTCTTGATGTCTCGTGGGGTGTGTATGGAGCCTTCGGCTCCCTACACACCCTAACAAAACGTCTCTGAACGCTGGAATAACACCCTTACTGACAGTGTCCGTACTCTCCTCAGTGAATCCTCTCTCTCCCACGCCTTCTCCTTCGAGGCCATGTCCTACATGACCTGGGTGTGGAACCGAGTTCCCCACAGTCCCCTCCCTCGTCACGTCACCCCCTTTGAACGCTGGTACGGTCGTCGTGCTGACCTCTGTCTCGCTCGTGTCTGGGGTTGCGTCGCTCCCGTCTGGCTACTAGAGGACTTTCGTGACGGCAAACTGAGCCCTCGCGCTCTTTTTGCACCTTCCTTGGTGTCTCTGCCATGTCCAAAGCATGGCGGTTCTGGGACCCTGACCGCTCTTGCGTCATTGAGTCGCATGACGCACTCTTCTTCGAGGACGCCTTCCCTCGTAATCTGTCCCATGTCCCTCCTCCTTCCTCTCTCTCCTCGCTCCGTCGGCTTGGGGGGTGTGCCTGTTCCAGCTTCCGATCTCTGTGCTTCATCCTCTCCTTCTCACACGGCATCCCCTGCTGTCACTACCATGGACAGTGAGGATGAGGACTTCTCTTCCTTTGTCCTCCCATGCCTCTTCTAAGTCGGCTGCATCACAGCACTCCTCGGATTCCGCGTCGTCCTTGCTGTCCACTGGCAATCTCGAGCCCTCGTCGTCTGCTGGGTGATCCGAGTTCTCACACTCGGCACCCACTCCCATGCAGTCCCCTGTCCATTCTACTCCCAGCTCATCTCCTGATTGTGAGTCCCCTCCGGTGATTGACGCCACTGGAGGTGAAGCCTCTCAGTCTCTGGTTTCCGGCCCTGAGCCCTACACTCGTGGGGGTAGACTACGTGCTCTTCAGTCCTCTTAGTCCTCTCTGTCCTCCCGTGGGCACTCCAGCTCCTCTGGGACTCCTGCAGGGTCTGTTCCTGTTGGCTCGTCCAAAGCCTCTCAGCCCACTCAGCGGGTCACGCGCTCCAGCGCCTCATCCTCCACAGCTGGCCTCTCAGTTCGACCCACTGGCCTTGATGCACTTGGCATGTATGTGAGTGTCGTACATCCCAACTTGGCATTTGGCTACGCTCGTGTAGCCCATGAGTTCCACAGTGCTCTCGAGTCCTTTGTCGTCGGTTATGTTGCCACATGCTTCGAGGCCTCTGGCCTTCCTACTCTCCTCCCTGAGCCTACCACTGTCCGACAGGCTCGTGAGGTAGCTGACGCTGATCTCTGGGAGAGGGCCATGCAGGAGGAGCTCACAGGCCTCCAAGAGCATGGAGTCTTTGAGCTCGTGGACCTCCGAGCAGGCCGCAAGGCAGTCTCTGTCCGGTGGGTCCTTCGCGTAAGCTGAAGCCCGATGGGACAGTCGACCGGTACAAGACTCGCCTCACGGTAAAGGGTTTCTCCCAGATTCCTGGGATTGACTTTGATGAGACCTTTGCACCGGTCAAGAGGTACACCACTGCCCGAGCACTCTTGAGTGTTGTCATCCAGCACGACTGGGAACTGGAGCAAATGAATGTCAACAACGTCTTCCTTCATGGGTTGTGTTGCTCGAAGCTCCAATGAGACAGAGTACGTGGCACTTGGCGCAGGTACGTGTGAGAGTGTATGGATGTCCCGCGTGTTGCAATAGTTGTGTGTTCCCATTCGTTGCATCACTCTGCGCCGTGACAACCAAAGTGGAAAGGCAATTGCCGAGCACGATGGCATGCATCATTCTCGCACAAAGCACATCAACATTGAGCATCACTTTGTACGTGAGCGCATTGCTGCTGAAGAAGTTCAGGTTGTATGGGTTGACACTCGTCAACAGCGTGCAGACTTCCTCACCAAAGCTCTCAGTAGTAGCATGTTCAAAGCGGTTGTGTATGCTGTTGGTCTGCTGCGCTCTCGTGATGCCCCTGGTTGACGTGAGTCCTGTATTCCTCAGTCTTGTGACATGCTCCTTGTTCTATGTGTGTGTGGGATGTTCGTCTGTGGGTCATGGGGGACTGTTGGTTATAGTTATGACACACGCAAGTGCCCTCTTGCCTTAGCGCGCGCACACACACACACACACACACACACACACACATACACACACACACA
>SZWC01024120.1:8018-18043 GCA_023375785.1 Penium margaritaceum
TCGATGAAAGGCACACCGGAGGCCCCGAGAGCGCGCCGGCAGCTGTGAGCGCAGCCACGCACCTAGTGAACGCGTACGGCCCCGGCGCAACAATTCCGTTCTCGCAAATGGCCCGTCAAAAATGCGTGGCGTAAAATGCGGCGCGTACACGTAGCCGTACACTACTGCCAGGTGCGATAATCTCGATGAAAGGCACACCGGAGGCCCCGAGAGCGCGCCTGCAGCAATGAGCGCAGCCACGCACCCAGTGAACGCGTACGGCCCCGGCGCAACAATTCCGTTCTCGCAAATGGCCCATCAGAAATGCGTGGCGTGGCTTGCGGCGCGTACACGTAGCCGTACACTACTCCCAGGTGTGATAATCTCGATGAAAGGCACACCGGAGGCCCCGAGAGCGCGCCGGCAGCAATGAGCGCAGCCACGCACCCAGTGAACGCGTACGGCCCCGGCGCAACAATTCCGTTCTCGCAAATGGCCTGTCAGAAATGCGTGGCGTAAAATGCAGCGCGTATACGTAGCCGTACACTACTGCCAGGTGCGATAATGTCGATGAAAGGCACACCGGAGGCCCCGAGAGCGCGCCGGCAGCAATGAGCGCAGCCACGCACCCAGTGAACGCGTACGACCCCGGTGCAACAATTCCGTTCTCAAAAATGGCCTGTCAGAAATGCGTGGCGTAAAATGCGGTACGTACATGTAGCCGTACACTACTGCCAGGTGCAATAATCTCGATGAAAGGCACACCGGAGGCCCCGAGAGCGCGCCGGCAGCTGTGAGCGCAGCCACGCACCCAGTGAATGCGTACGGCCCCGGCGCAACAATTCCGTTCTCGCAAATGGCCCGTCAGAAATGCGTGGCGTGGCTTGCGGCGCGTACACGTAGCCGTACACTACTGCCAAGTGCGATAATCTCGATGAAAGGCACACTGGAGGCCCCGAGAGCGTGCCTGCAGCAATGAGAGCAGCCACGCACCCAGTGAACGCGTACGGCCCCGGCGCAACAATTCCGTTCTCGCAAATGGCCCGTTAGAAATGTGTGGCGTAAAATGCGGCGCGTACACGTAGCCGTACACTACTGCCAGGTGCGATAATCTAGATGAAAGGCACACCGGAGGCCCCGAGAGCGCGCCGGTAGCTGTGAGGACAGCCACGCACCCAGTGAACGCGTACGGCCCCGGTGCAACAATTCCGTTCTCGCAAATGGCCCGTCAGAAATGCGTGGCTTGGCTTGCGGCGCGTACACGTAGCCGTACACTACTGCCAGGTGTGATAATCTCGATGAAAGGCACACCGGAGGCCCCGAGAGCGCGTCGACAGCAATGAGCGTAGCCACACACCCAGTGAACGCGTACAGCCCCGGTGCAACAATTCCGTTCTCGCAAAGGGCTCGTCAGAAATGCATGGCGTAAAATGCGGCGCGTACACGTAGCCTTGCACTACTGCCAGGTGCGATAATGTCAATGAAAGGCACATCGGAGGTCCCGAGAGCGCGCCGGAAGCTGTGAGCGCAGCCACGCACCAAGTGAACGCGTACGGCCCCGGCGCAACAATTCCGTTCTCGCAAATTGCCCGTCAGAAATGCGTGGCGTGGATTGCAACGCGTACACGTAGCCGTACACTACTTCCAGGTGCGATAATCTGGATGAAAGGCACACCAGAGGCCCCGAGAGCGCGCCGGCAGCTGTGAGCGCAGCCACGCACACAGTGAGCGCGTACGGCCCCGGTGCAACAATTCCGTTCTCGCAAATGGCCCGTCAAAAATGCGTGGCGTGGCTTGCGACGCGTACACGTAGCTGTACACTACTGCCAGGTGCGATAATGTCAATGAAAGGCACACCGGAGGCCCCAAGAGCGTGCCGGCAGCTGTGAGCGCAGCCACGCACCCAGTGAACGCGTACGGCCCCGGCGCAACAATTCCGTTCTCGCAAATGGCCTGTCAAAAATGCGTGGCGTAAAATGCGGCGCGTATACGTAGCCGTACACTACTGCCAGGTGCGATAATGTCGATGAAAGGCACACCGGAGGCCCCGAGAGCGCGCCGGCAGCAATGAGCGCAGCCACGCACCCAGTGAACGCGTACGGCCCCGGTGCAACAATTCCGTTCTCAAAAATGGCCTGTCAAAAATGCGTGGCGTAAAATGCGGTACGTACATGTAGCCGTACACTACTGCCAGGTGCAATAATCTCGATGAAAGGCACACCGGAGGCCCCGAGAGCGCGCCGGCAGCTGTGAGCGCAGTCACGCACCCAGTGAACGCGTACGGCCCCGGTGCAACAATTCCGTTCTCAAAAATGGCCTGTCAAAAATGCGTGGCGTAAAATGCGGTACGTACATGTAGCCGTACACTACTGCCAGGTGCAATAATCTCGATGAAAGGCACACCGGAGGCCCCGAGAGCGCGCCGGCAGCTGTGAGCGCAGCCACGCACCCAGTGAACGCGTACGGCCCCGACGCAACAGTTCCGTTCTCGCAAATGGCCCGTCAAAAATGCGTGGCGTGGCTTGCGGCGTGTAGATGTAGCCGTACACTACTGCCAGGTGCGATAATCTCGATGAAAGGCACACCGGCGGCCCCGAGAGCGCGCCGGCAGTTGTGAGCGCAGCCACGCACCAAGTGAACGCGTACGGTCCCGGCGCAACAATTTCGTTCTCGCAAATGGCTAGTCAGAAATGCGTGGCGTAAAATGCGGCGCGTACACGTAGCCGTACACTACTGCCAGGTGCGATCATGTCGATGAAAGGCACACCGGAGGCCCCCAGAGCGCGCCGGCAGCTGTGAGCGCAGCCATGCACCGAGTGAACGCATACGGCCCCGGCGCAACAATTCCGTTCTTGCAAATGGCCCGTCAGAAATGCGTGGCGTGGCTTGCGGCACGTACACGTAGCCGTACACTACTGCCAGGTGCGATAATCTCGATGAAAGGCACACCGGAGGCCCCGAGAGCGCCCCGGCAGCAATGAGCGCAGCCACGTACCCAGTGAACGCGTACGGCCCCGGCGCAACAATTCCATTCTCGCAAATGGCCCGTCAGAAATGCGTGGCGTAAAATGCGGCGCGTACACGTAACTTTACACTATTGCCAAGTGCGATAATGTCGATGAAAGGTGCACCAGAGGCCCCGAGAGTGCGCCGGTAGCTGTGAGCGCAGCCACGCACCCAGTGAACGCGTACGGCCCCGGCGCAACAATTCCGTTCTCGCAAATGGCCCGTCAGAAATGCGTGGCGTAGAATGCAGCGCGTACACCTAGCTGTACACTACTGCCAGGTGCAATAATGTTGATGAAAGGCACACCGGAGGCCCCGAGAGCGCGCCAGCAGCAATGAGCGCAGCCACGCACCCAGTGAACGCGTACGGCCCCGACGATTCCGTTCTCGCAAATGGCCCGTCAGAAATGTGTGGCGCAGGTTGCGGCGCGTACACGTAGCCATACACTACTGCCAGGTGCGATAATCTCGATGAAAGGCACACCGGAGGCCCCGAGAGCGCGCCGGCAGCTGTGAGCGCAGCCACGCACCCAGTGAATGCGTATGACCCCGGCGCAACAATTCGGTTCTCGCAAATGGCCTGTCAGAAATGCGTGGCATAAAATGCGGCGCGTACACGTAGCCGTACACTACTGCTAGGTGCGATAATGTTGATGAAAGGCACACCGGAGGCCCCGAGAGCTCGCCGGCAGCAATGAGCGCAGCCACGCACCCAGTGAACGCGTACGGCCCCGGTGCAACAATTCCGTTCTCGCAAATGGCCCGTCAGAAATGCGTGGCGTAAAATGCGGCGCGTACACGTAGCCGTACACTACTTCCAGGTGCGATAATCTCGATGAAAGGCACACCGGAGGCCCCGAGAGCGCGCCGGCAGGTGTGAGCGCAGCCAAGCACCCAGTGAACGCGTACGGCCCCGGCGCAACAATTCCGTTCTCGCAAATGGCCCGTCAGAAATGCGTGGCGTGGCTTGCGGCGCGTACACGTAGCCGTACACTACTGCCAGGTGCGATAATCTTGATGAAAGGCATACCGGAGGTCCCGAGAGCGCGCCGGCAGCAATGAGCGCAGCCATGCACCCAGCGAACGCGTACGGCCCCGGCGCAACAATTCTGTTCTCGCAAATGGCCCGTCAAAAATGCGTGGCGTAAAATGCGGCGCGTACACGTAGCCGTACACCACTGCGGTGGTGGTGGTGGTGGTGGTGGAGGTGGTGCTGGTGCTGGTGCTGGTGCTGCTGGTGGTGGTGTGAGCATAAAGTAGTGAGTGCATTCAAATAAATGATTATTTGGAGAGTGGTCATCTAACTACCCTTATGGGCTATAACAAGTGATTCTTGTAGAACATTGTCGTACATTCAATTAAAGAAACTGGAAAACCCATCACTCCATAAAGAAGTGTGTGCATTCAATGAAATTATTACTTTGAGAGTGGTCATCTAACTACCCTTATGCGCTGTAACAAGTGATTATTGCACAACATTGTGGTACATTCAATTAAAGAAAGCAAAAAAAAGAGCACTCCATAAAGAAGTGTGTGCATTCAATGAAATGATTACTTTGAGAGTGGTCATCTAACTACCCGTATGTGCCGTAAAAAGTGATTATTGCACAACATTGTGGTACATTCAATTAAAGAAAGCAAAAAAAAGAGCACTACATAAAGAAGTGTGTGCATTCAATTAAATGATTATTTGGAGAGTGGTCATGTAACTACCCTTATGCGCTGTAACAAGTGATTCTTGCAGAACATTGTGGTACATTCAATTGAAGAAAGCGAAGAAAAGAGCACTACATAAAGAAGTCTGTGCATTCAATTAAATGATTATTTGGAGAGTGGTCATCTAACTACCCTTATGCGCTGTAACAAGTGATTCATGCAGAACATTGTGAATTTTATCATTTTTGTACTGAATGTGGAAGAGACACGACAAAAATGCAAAAGCCATCTGCAAATAGGTTGTCCAATGTTCCTTCTGAACAAACCGTTTGCAGGTGGTTGGCTTTGGTACAAGGGCCCAAAAAGAAAAATGTGGGATGGGTTCAATTCTTGCTGTCTCGTTCTTTTCCATTTGCGCACGATGCTAGGCTTGCTCCCGCCTTGCGGAGCACACGGTGTCAGATTGTTCTTCCGTGTTTTACATTTAGGCAACAAAAGGCACCCGTAAATTCCATGTGGTACCGTGGTGAACGCGTAGCTTGGAACAAACGATTGAAGCGGATTTTATGAATCCCAGAAGTCACTGCCGCTGTTGTGAGGCTCGCACATGAAGCAAATAACGTCTGCTGTGACTCGGAACGCTTCCGATGACTGCTGGGACCGATGTTGGTTCGTCTCAAGCGCTGTTCGATCAGCACAATCGACGGTATGGGATGCGTACACCCGTCCGTGGTACAGAAAACCAACAGGAGTATTCGTACCGATCCCAAACATCAACTGGATCATGTTTGGGAAACGAACCATCAGCACCCTCTTATTTCTCTTGTCACAAAGGATGATCGTTCATAGGAAGTTGGAAGCTGCCGAGTCACGCATATGTTTTTTTTTCCTTGTTCCCGTGAATCGATACGATTGTCAATCAGAGTCTTTCTGTGACACAGACGGCCTTCATCGCAATGCCACACATCGACGGCCGCAAATGTTCACGTTAGAGCGGGAAACAAAACACTAGGAGTAACTCTGCGTCTCTAAGCTGTGAACGGTGCGGCTGTGGTGGTGGTCTGTGGCGATCGGGAGGGAGCCACGCACCAAGGCACACAGAGGCAAGCATAGTTTGCCTCATCTCATTCAGCAATGGGGATACATGAGGCATGTGTATGCGTCATCAGATACATAATGCAGCAGCGACGGTTCAATCCATACGCCATGAGGGAGACTGGCTCCTGTTGGACACATGGCTCAACAGTAAGGATGTGGACCTCAACACTCTACGGATTACACCTTCTTCTCTGCCTCCTTGCTCTCAAGGGCATCGAACATCAGGACGTCAGTCTCCTCCTTCACTCAGACGCATCATCGTCACGTTGTGTGAGTGCATTGTCGTTAGTAGCTCCTTGGTTGTGCTCTCTCCTCATCCTGCTCCTCACTTGGTCTACGGAACGTCTCCCACGATAAACTCTTTGGGTCCAGTGGAGGGGAGAGGACGCGCAGATGGAGGGGGGAGGGTGGATAGAGAGGGCACCCGTGCACGTAAGATGAAGGAGGGAGCGGGGAGGAAGGTGCATTGCATTTTCCAGCAATGCACTTCGCTGCTACAAAGTGCATTGCACTTATGAGCAATGCACTTCCCTTGTACGAAGTGAATTGCACTTTGTAGCAATGCACTCCCCTGGTAGGAGTGCATTGCTACGTGGTGGTGGTGGTGGTGGTGATGGTGGTGCTGGTGGTGGTGGTGCTGGTGCTGGTGCTGCTGGTGGTGGTGGTGCTGGTGGTGGTGCTGGTGGTGGTCGTGGTGGTGGTGGTGGTCGTCGTGGTGGTGGTGGTGGTCGTCGTGGTGGTGGTGGTGGTCGTCGTGGTGGTGGTGGTGGTCGTCGTGGTGGTGGTGGTGGTCGTCGTGGTGGTGGTGGTGGTCGTCGTGGTGGTGGTGGTGGTCGTCGTGGTGGTGGTGGTGGTCGTCGTGGTGGTGGTGGTGGTCGTCGTGGTGGTGGTGGTGGTCGTCGTGGTGGTGGTGGTGGTCGTCGTGGTGGTGGTGGTGGTCGTCGTGGTGGTGGTGGTGGTCGTCGTGGTGGTGGTGGTGGTCGTCGTGGTGGTGGTGGTGGTCGTCGTGGTGGTGGTGGTGGTCGTCGTGGTGGTGGTGGTGGTCGTCGTGGTGGTGGTGGTGGTCGTCGTGGTGGTGGTGGTGGTCGTCGTGGTGGTGGTGGTGGTCGTCGTGGTGGTGGTGGTGGTCGTCGTGGTGGTGGTGGTGGTCGTCGTGGTGGTGGTGGTGGTCGTCGTGGTGGTGGTGGTGGTCGTCGTGGTGGTGGTGGTGGTCGTCGTGGTGGTGGTGGTGGTCGTCGTGGTGGTGGTGGTGGTCGTCGTGGTGGTGGTGGTGGTCGTCGTGGTGGTGGTGGTGGTCGTCGTGGTGGTGGTGGTGGTCGTCGTGGTGGTGGTGGTGGTCGTCGTGGTGGTGGTGGTGGTCGTCGTGGTGGTGGTGGTGGTCGTCGTGGTGGTGGTGGTGGTCGTCGTGGTGGTGGTGGTGGTCGTCGTGGTGGTGGTGGTGGTCGTCGTGGTGGTGGTGGTGGTCGTCGTGGTGGTGGTGGTGGTCGTCGTGGTGGTGGTGGTGGTCGTCGTGGTGGTGGTGGTGGTCGTCGTGGTGGTGGTGGTGGTCGTCGTGGTGGTGGTGGTGGTCGTCGTGGTGGTGGTGGTGGTCGTCGTGGTGGTGGTGGTGGTCGTCGTGGTGGTGGTGGTGGTCGTCGTGGTGGTGGTGGTGGTCGTCGTGGTGGTGGTGGTGGTCGTCGTGGTGGTGGTGGTGGTCGTCGTGGTGGTGGTGGTGGTCGTCGTGGTGGTGGTGGTGGTCGTCGTGGTGGTGGTGGTGGTCGTCGTGGTGGTGGTGGTGGTCGTCGTGGTGGTGGTGGTGGTCGTCGTGGTGGTGGTGGTGGTCGTCGTGGTGGTGGTGGTGGTCGTCGTGGTGGTGGTGGTGGTCGTCGTGGTGGTGGTGGTGGTCGTCGTGGTGGTGGTGGTGGTCGTCGTGGTGGTGGTGGTGGTCGTCGTGGTGGTGGTGGTGGTCGTCGTGGTGGTGGTGGTGGTCGTCGTGGTGGTGGTGGTGGTCGTCGTGGTGGTGGTGGTGGTCGTCGTGGTGGTGGTGGTGGTCGTCGTGGTGGTGGTGGTGGTCGTCGTGGTGGTGGTGGTGGTCGTCGTGGTGGTGGTGGTGGTCGTCGTGGTGGTGGTGGTGGTCGTCGTGGTGGTGGTGGTGGTCGTCGTGGTGGTGGTGGTGGTCGTCGTGGTGGTGGTGGTGGTCGTCGTGGTGGTGGTGGTGGTCGTCGTGGTGGTGGTGGTGGTCGTCGTGGTGGTGGTGGTGGTCGTCGTGGTGGTGGTGGTGGTCGTCGTGGTGGTGGTGGTGGTCGTCGTGGTGGTGGTGGTGGTCGTCGTGGTGGTGGTGGTGGTCGTCGTGGTGGTGGTGGTGGTCGTCGTGGTGGTGGTGGTGGTCGTCGTGGTGGTGGTGGTGGTCGTCGTGGTGGTGGTGGTGGTCGTCGTGGTGGTGGTGGTGGTCGTCGTGGTGGTGGTGGTGGTCGTCGTGGTGGTGGTGGTGGTCGTCGTGGTGGTGGTGGTGGTCGTCGTGGTGGTGGTGGTGGTCGTCGTGGTGGTGGTGGTGGTCGTCGTGGTGGTGGTGGTGGTCGTCGTGGTGGTGGTGGTGGTCGTCGTGGTGGTGGTGGTGGTCGTCGTGGTGGTGGTGGTGGTCGTCGTGGTGGTGGTGGTGGTCGTCGTGGTGGTGGTGGTGGTCGTCGTGGTGGTGGTGGTGGTCGTCGTGGTGGTGGTGGTGGTCGTCGTGGTGGTGGTGGTGGTCGTCGTGGTGGTGGTGGTGGTCGTCGTGGTGGTGGTGGTGGTCGTCGTGGTGGTGGTGGTGGTCGTCGTGGTGGTGGTGGTGGTCGTCGTGGTGGTGGTGGTGGTCGTCGTGGTGGTGGTGGTGGTCGTCGTGGTGGTGGTGGTGGTCGTCGTGGTGGTGGTGGTGGTCGTCGTGGTGGTGGTGGTGGTCGTCGTGGTGGTGGTGGTGGTCGTCGTGGTGGTGGTGGTGGTCGTCGTGGTGGTGGTGGTGGTCGTCGTGGTGGTGGTGGTGGTCGTCGTGGTGGTGGTGGTGGTCGTCGTGGTGGTGGTGGTGGTCGTCGTGGTGGTGGTGGTGGTCGTCGTGGTGGTGGTGGTGGTCGTCGTGGTGGTGGTGGTGGTCGTCGTGGTGGTGGTGGTGGTCGTCGTGGTGGTGGTGGTGGTCGTCGTGGTGGTGGTGGTGGTCGTCGTGGTGGTGGTGGTGGTCGTCGTGGTGGTGGTGGTGGTCGTCGTGGTGGTGGTGGTGGTCGTCGTGGTGGTGGTGGTGGTCGTCGTGGTGGTGGTGGTGGTCGTCGTGGTGGTGGTGGTGGTCGTCGTGGTGGTGGTGGTGGTCGTCGTGGTGGTGGTGGTGGTCGTCGTGGTGGTGGTGGTGGTCGTCGTGGTGGTGGTGGTGGTCGTCGTGGTGGTGGTGGTGGTGGGGGTGGTATGGTGGTGCTCCTCCTCCTGCTCCCTACTCCTAGTGTTGCTGCATCTCTTCCTGGTCCCTGCTCCTGCTCCGTGCTCCTGCTCCTTGTCCCTTGCTTCTACCCCCTATCCGTCTACCTACTCTTTGCTCCTGCGCCCCTCTTGCTCCGACCATTCACATCCCTACCATGGGGACATCGGTTTTTTCGGATTAATTTGCAGGGTAAGAGATTTACAACAAGTTGGCTTCTTGGCTCTGCTGAAGTGTTGAAGGTGAACACTCAGCGCGACAACAACACTAATGGCTTCAAACTCCACTGTTCACGGACATAATGTTTATGGCGGGAATGAGGATCCCTTGGAATTGCGGACGACGGGTAAAGTAGCTGAGGATAGTGCCAAAGCAGCCACTGTGACTGTTGCCAAAGCGGTGCATCATTCTCAGGATGCTAAAGCTGCAGCAGCTACTTTTGTTGCTGGTGGTAGTACTCTTGTGATGTGTGGTGGTGAGCCTTGTTTGCAGCCCGCTATTCAGGTGTTTGACAAGGAGGGGAAGCTGAAGAAGAAGACACTCTCGAAGGTGCCATGTGAGCATCGGAAGTATTCTCCCAGCAGGCAAGCCAACCAGCCAGCACCAAGCCTTCACTCCTAACTTTCACCCAACCAACCATCACCAAGCCAGCCACCCAGCCACCCACCTAGAGTAGGAGGCGCATGGTATATGTATCTTGTAGGTGATGCATCACGGATTTGTGGAAAAAGTTGTTTAGTGCCGTTTGATGTTGTTTGCAGGCTTACACGCACGAGCCAACGTACACATCACTTGGTTCATCAGAAGGTTCCTCGTGTCCACCTTGACATGGAATTTCTGATGGAGATTTGATGTTTGGATCTCCGAACCT
>SZWC01024121.1:3974-14004 GCA_023375785.1 Penium margaritaceum
CCCTGCTTGCCACTGCGCCAGGACACAGCCGTGCCGCCAATCAGAAAGATCCAGCCTGTGCGACTCTTACCGTCCGGACTGCCGGCCCAGTCGCTGTCGGTGTAGCCCACTGCGACAACAGACGGTTGACGGCGGAACATGAGACCTCGCCGAGGAGTCGAGACGACATAGCGCAGTACTCGGATCGCGGCCTCGTGGTGGAGGTGACGCGGCTCCTGAGAAAACTGGGCCAGGAGGTTGACGGCGAACGCGATGTCTGGACGCGTCGTCGTCGCCAGGAACATCAGTGACCCGATGACTCGCAGGTACGTGGTCACGTCAATTGGCTCCCCCACAACAGCTGGGTCAGGACTCTTCAGCTTCACCTGGCCATCGGGCGACATGGGTGAGGATGCGCTCGGCACGAGTGGCAGGTCCTCGGCGAAGCGAGTGGACAGAGTCTGCACATAAGCAGCCTGATGGACATGGAGGATGCCCTGGGAGCGATCATGCTCGAGCTCCATGCCGAGGAAGACTCGGGAAGACCCGAGATCCTTCATCTGGTAGGTGGTGTGCAGCAGGTCCTTGACGCGCTGGATGGCAGCCGTGTCTGGCGACGCAATGAGGAGGTCGTCGACGTACACCAGAACAGCAGCGAAGGTCTAGCCTCGCGGACTGACAAACAGTGCAGGGTCCGCGGTGCTGCGCTGGAGCCCACCACCAAGGAGCGTGCTGCTGATCTCCTGGTTCCAGCACCGAGGCGACTGCTTCAGGCCATAGAGGGCCTTACGCAGGCGCAACACTCTCTCGGTGCCATCGTCGAAGCCTGGTGGCTGCACCATATAAATCTCCTCACCCTCCAGTGAACCATGGAGAAAAGCGTTGCTCACATCCATCTGATGCAGCTCCCACCCATGCTGGGCGACCAGGCTGAAGAGCGCCTGGCTGGTGGAGAACCGGCCAATTGGGGCAAAAATCTTGTCATAGTCGACCCCAGGGACCTGGGCAAACCCCTTTGCAGTGAGGCGGGCCTTCTACTTGTCCAAGGACCCGTCGGGTTTCCACTTGCGCCGAAAGACCCACTTGGCGCCGATGGCCTTCCGACCTGGAGGAAGGTCGACGAGGTCGTACACGTGGTGCTGTCGGATAGCGGCGAGCTCATCGGCGCAGGCAGCGTCCCAGTGTGCGGCCTCAGGAGAGGCTCGTGCCTCACGCAAGGTGGCTGGGTCCTCCGGGCGTGCTGTGGAGCGGACTGAGAGAGCGTGTACCTCTCGCGCCCCAGGTGGGATGCGCGCAAGGGTAGCCACGACAGCGTGCCGATGCTCGTGATGGAGCATGGCGTAGCCCAATGCAGAGCCCGGGTGCAGATATGCAATGATGGCCGAGGTGGTCAGGCCCAGGGCCTTGGTGCCAGGGTCCCCACTCACGACCATGGGAGTGGAGGAGGCACGTGGAGCCACGGGGGGTCGAGGCGCTACCGAGCGCGGTGCGACTGTCTGCACACTCACCGACGGCCTGGGTCCGAGGCTGCCGCAGGGGCCACGTGTGTAGCGTGGCAAGGCATGCGACGGCGCTGAGTCTGATGGGCCAGTGGAGGCGACTGGGGCTGTCGGCCCGGAGAGATCATCAGAAACGACTGGGGCAGCTGGCCCGGAGGGACCGGCAGACGCGATTGGGACAGTTGGCCCGGAGGGACCAGCGGACGCGGCTGGGGCAGCTGGCCTGGAGGGACCAGCAGACGCGACTGGGGAGGCTGGCCCGCAGGGACCAGCAGACGCGACTGGGGAAGCTGGCCCGGAGGGACCAGCGGACGCGACTGGGGAAGCTGGCCCGGAGGGACCAGCAGACGCGACTGGGGAAGCTGGCCCAGAGGGACCAGCGGACGCGACTGGGGAAGCTGGCCCGGAGGGACCAGCAGACGCGACTGGGGAAGCTGGCCCAGAGGGACCAGCGGACGCGACTGGGGCAGCTGGCCCGGAGGGACCATCGGACGCGACTGGGGCAGCTGGCCCGGAGGGGCCAGCGGATGTGACTGGGACAGCTGGCCCGGAGGGACCAGCGGACGCGGCTGGGGTAGCTGGCCTAGAGGGACCAGCGGACGCGACTGGGGAGGCTGGCCCGGAGGGACCAGCAGACGCGACTGGGGAAGGTGGCCCGGAGGGACCAGCGGACGCGACTGGGCAAGCTGGCTCGGAGGGACCAGCAGAAGTGACTAGGGAAGCTGGCCCGGAGGGACCAGCGGACGCGACTGGGGCAGCTGGCCCAGAGGGACCAGCGGACGCGACTGGGGCAGCTGGCCCGGAGGGATCAGCGGACGCGACTGGGGCAGCCGGCCCGGAGGGACCAGCGAGTGTGTCACCCGGACGCGGTAGGACGGAGGACGGACTCACCACTCATCCACGCGACGGGATAGACACAGACGAGCCGGAGCGAATGAGGTCACGAGGAAACAGGTCCTCGAAGAAGAGGGCGTCCCGGGACTCGATGATGCAGTGCCGAGAAGGGTCCCAGAAGCGCCAGGCCTTTGACTGACGAGAGACACCGAGGAAGGTGCAGGGACGGCCGCGGGGGGCGAGCTTGCCGCCCTACTGCGGGACGGGCAGCCAGACAATGGCGACACAACCCCAGACGCGAGCGGGGCGGAGGTCAGCGCGCTGACCGCACCAATGCTGGTACGACGTGGACTGACGGGGAAGGGGACCGTGGGGAATCCGGTTCCAGACCCAGGTCATGTAGGCCATGGCTTCAAAGTAGAAGCCCTCGGAGAGACCGGACTCGACACGCATGGTGCGGACGGCGTCAACCATGGTCCGGTTCCACCGCTCGGAGACACCGTTCTGCGCGGGTGTGTAGGGCGCCGATGTCTCATGGTGGATTCCGCGGGAGGCAAGGAAAGTCGTGGCCTCACCCATGTACTCGCCACCGCGATCGGAGCGAAAGCGGCGAAGGGAGCGGCCACACGCGCGCTCTGCGAGGACAAGCCATTCCTGTATGGCCCGGGCGACATCGCTCTTCTGCCTAAGACAGAAGACCCAGCGATAGCGAGAACAGTCGTCCGTGAGGGTGAGGACATAGCGGCCACGCTCGCCGACCGACTCGGTGGGGAGAGGGCCCATGACATCCGAATGGACAAGGTTGAGAGGGGCGGATGCACGCGAGGCAGACAACGGGTACGTGGACCGGTGCATCTTCCCCTGAGCGCAGTCAATGCACTCAGTGGGGCACGGCAGAGGGAAAGTCTCCGGGTCAAGGCCCGAGGCAGGCCGGGTACGAAGCATGCTGTCCACAGCGGCAGACTGGACGTGGCAAAGGCGGCGGTGCAAGAGGCGGGTGTGCTGAGGAGAAATCATACTGATGACGAGCACATGGCCTGTGGCGGCCGACGAGGAGGAGACGGGAGGAGAAGAGGAGAGACGAGGAACATGCCACAGGTTGCCACGGGCGGTGGCGTGGAAGACGACAAGACCAAACGGACGCAACGACACAGTGCCAACACCACGCGAGTGTACAACATCCACGCTCATGCGGTCAAGGGCAGTCACGGACAGGAGGCTGAGCTCGAGACCAGGGACGAAGAGGACATCGGTCAGAAAGACGTCACCGGCAGGTCCACGAAAACGAACGACGCCAACACCACGGACAGGCAACACCTGTCCGGAGCCCGTCCGAACACCGGAGACATCGCCGACAGGACCGAGCATACTGAAGGCCTCACGAGAGGCCGTCATGTGATGCGTGACCCCGGAGTCGATGATCCAGGTCTCAGCAGGGTCCTGGACAGGGGTCGCTAGATCGCTAACGGTCACATGGCAACAGGCGAGGGACGCGGACGCGGTGGACGGAGGCGCAAAACGGGACTGCCAATCGTCAAGCCAAGCAAGATCATCAAGAAGAGGGGCGGAGGAGGCCACGGGCGACGACAAGACAGACGAGGAAACGGGACACGACCGCAGCTCAGTCTCAGTCATGTAGGGCTGGGCAGGAGAGCAGGAGGTGATGCAACTCGCACTTCCCTAGGGAGGAGGGCGAGGCAGGCCGAGCTGGAGCGCGATGAAATGATCCAGCTGGCGCTCACGGGAGGAGGGCCAGGGAGTGTAGACGGAGTGCGGAGTGACGGCGCCGGAACCGGGGTAGTAGGAAGACTGCGCCGGTGAAGGGAGCGGATGCGCTGACGGCTGCGGGTAGTACTGCTGTGGCGCGGGTGTCTGCGGGACAGGCGGAGCTGCCGGAGTGGTAGAGCCGCTGGACGAGGTCAAAGTGGAAGGGCCAGCAACGGCGACGGCGGCAGAGGCGAGGCGACGCTCCCGCTGGCGCCGCATGGTAGCGATGACTTGCGCCTCGTCCGTCGGGAGAGGGCACGTGTACCACCCGTGCCCGAGCTGACCACAGTTATGGCAGGCCGAGCCACCACCGCTGGACCCGGTCGACGACTGCTGCTACTGCTGCTGCGGCTGACCCTTGCCTTTCTTGTTCCGGCTCTTCTTCTTCTTCCCCGATGATGATGAGGTAGCTGCGGCGGGGGAGGCGACGGCCACGGAGGCAACGGTAAGGGAGGCGACAGTAGGGGAGGCGACGGCAGGGGATGCAAGCGCCTCCGTGCGATGGAGCTGGGACTCCTGGCGAGCTTCCTCAATGCGGAGGAAGAGCTCGTATGCCCAGGGCATGAGGGTGCCTTGGGTCGCCATGGTGGAGAGGACGTCCTGGGGGTAGTGTACGAAGACGTCTGCGTAGTCGCTAGTGGCGCCGCGCTTGATGGTGAGGAGCGCGGACAGAGGGGGCGGAGCAGATGTGCCGAGACTACGGAGGATGTCCTCCGCCCGCTGCCAATAGGCAGTGAACGTCTCGGTCTCCCCCATGTGCAGGGAGTTGAACTCCCGGAGCAGACGGCTGATCTCAGCGTCGCTGGACAGGCGATGGGGCCTGGTGAGGACGTACCAGGCGGCTGCAGGGTCTGGGATGGCGCCAGCCGTGACGTCGCCGAGGAAAGGCTCTAAGGCCAGGCGGGAAGCTGGAGGGGCGACTGGGACAAGGGCACGGACGGCGCGACCAGCGTCATACAACTGGTCGGCCTGGGTGGAGTCGTAAGGGAGGGTGTAGTATGCCCACAGGCCCTCACCCTGCGCCCAGATCCGGAAGCTGAGTTCCCAGCTCCGGAACTGCTCGCCGGCCTGAAGCGGCGGCGGCGACGTCTTTAAGTCCTTCTGCCTGCGGCCGGCACCCGGAGTGGGGCCAAGGACGGAAGTGACTGTCTGCCGCTGGCGCTGAGTCTGCTGCTGTGCCAGGTAGTACGTGGCAGTAGACACAGCTGGGCTGGCGTGCCCTGGAGGTATGAAGGACGGCAGTGCGCTGGTGGCGGTTTGGGAGGCGACTGGCTGCAGCGCCGCAAGCTGCTGTGTCAAGGCGGCGAGTTGTTGCTGAAGAGCAACAAGTGGGTCAGGGGTGCCGCCAACGTTACCAGTGGGTTGCTGCTGCTGCTGCTGCTGCTGTAGGGGCGGCGGCTGCTGCTGCTGTATGGGCGGCGGCTGCTACTGCTGCAGCGGTGGCGGCTGCTGCTGTAGAGGCGGCGGCTGCTGCTGCTGCAGCGGCGGTGGCTGCTGCTGTATGGGCGGCGGCTACTACTGCAGCGGCGGTGGCGGCTGCTGCTGTAGATGCGGCGGCTGCTGCTGCTGCAGCGGCGGTGGCTGCTGCTGTATGGGCGGCAGCTGCTACTGTAGCGGCGGCGGCTGCTGCTGCTGCAATGGCGGCGGCGGTTGGTCCTGCTGCGGCGGCGGCGGCAGCTGCTGGTCGTGCGGCGGCGGCGGCTGCTGCTGCTGCAGCGGCGGCGGGTACTGCTGCTGCTGCTGGTGCTGCAGCAATCGCTGCAAGAAAGGAGGGGTAGGGGTCCCCCCATCAGAGGAGGACCCCCCCTCGCCAGGACTATCAGCCATGCCTTGGTGTCTGTGTTTTTTTCTTTTCTTTGTGTTGTTGTCTTTGTGTTGATGCTTCAGCAGGGGGTTGGGGGAGTGGGGAGTCTACCCACTCCTCTAGCCTTCCCCTTTTCCCCTTTCACCCTCCCCCCCCCTTTTTTTTTGTTGTTGATGATGTCAGCAGTGACGTCAGCAGTGACGTCAGCGGTGACGTCAGCAGAGGGGTGCTGACGTCAGCAGCGGCGAATGTTGGGGCCGCCGCTGCTGTTGTTGCTGCTGCTGCTGCTGCTGCTGCTGCTGGTGCTGTTGCTGCTGCTGCTGCTGCTGCTGTTGCTACTACTGCTGTTGCTGCTGCTGCTGCAGCCGTTTGCAGCTGCTGCTGCTGCTGCTGTTGCTGCTGCGGGTGCTGCAGCTGCTGCAACTCGTGCTGCGAGCTGCAGCAGTTGTTGTGGCTGCTGCTGCTGCAGCAGCGAGCTGCTGCAGCTCGCTGCTGCAACTGAGTGCTGCTACAGCTGCTGCGTGCTACAGCAGCTGCTCGCTGTAGCTGTACGCTGCTGCAGCGAGCTGCGGGGGTGGGGGAATTTTTTGTTGCCTTTTTTTTTTCCTTGTCACAGCGGGCAGCAGCCCGCTGTCTGCTGCGAGCAGCGGGCTGCTGCTTGCCCAGCAGCAGCGAGCTGCTGCTCGCTGGCAGCAGCGGGCTGCTGCTCGCTCGCTGCGAGCAGCGGGCAGCAGCAGCCGCGGCTGGCAGCTGCTGCTCGCTGCTGCTGCTGTTGCTGCTGCAGCTGGCGGCTGCTGCGGCTCGCTGCAGCAGCTGCTGCAGCCCGCTGCTACTGCTGCACGCTGCTGCACGCTGCTGCAGGAGCTGCGTGCTGCGGCTGCTGCTTGCTGCTGCTGCGGGCTGCTGCAACCGGCTGCTGCTGCGGGCTGCTGCTGCGGGCTACTGCTGCTGCTGCACGCTGCTACTGCTACTGCACGCTGCTGCTGCTGTTGCGAGCTGCTGCTGCTGCGGGCTGCTGCTGCGGGCTGCTGCTGAGGGCTGCTGCTGCTGCTGCTGCGGGCTGCTGCTGCTGCTGCTGCGAGCTGCTGCTGCTGCGAGCTGCTGCTTCTACCTGCTGCTGCTGGTGGTGCCAGTCACTGCACCTGGGTGACGTTGCCGCGTGCATCGTCGCCCACAGACGTCAGACGCCGCCTGCCGCTCACCTCCTCGCGTCACGCGTGGCGGTCAGTGCTGCCGAAAAAATTTCGGCAGCATTTCCCCTGGCCCAGTGGCCGTGGGAAAAAACCTGACGCCGCCACCAGGAGGGTCAATGCTGCCGGAAAAAATCCGGCAGCATTTCCCCTGCACTGGCGCGTATGGGGGTCCGCCAGCGTTGTCTGGCACCTGTTCGCCAGTCTTCTGCTGCTGCTACTACGCTCAGGCTCTGATACCAAAAAAGAAACTATGCAGCAGGTTGGGGCAGCAGCGTTGTTGATGCAGCGTGCGGGCTTCCACGCTCGTTGCTTAAGTCAGCTGCCCCCCAGTCTGCTGCTCTAGAGTCTAAGTCTGGAAGCTCTGGGTTTTGTTACTCAGAAACGCGCGCGCCAGAGTTAGCGCCAGAAAGCAGCTGAAAACTGANCCCCCCCCAGCTCTGTAGAGCTTGTTACTCAGTTCATCAGCCAATCAGAAAATAGCTCAGTTCAGGCTGGCAGGTTTTCTCAGTGAGGCCTGCCAGGCAGCCGACAGCCCAAAACCCGGGCGTCGTCCGTTTTGCCTGAAAACTGGACCATACCATAATACCGACGGTGCGAACGCAGCCGTGCGGTCAGAATCTGCTAGAAAAATAGTAGCGAGGAGTTATGGCAGCCTAAACCCAGATAGTGCCCACGATGGTTTATGCTGCCAAACAGGGNGGAGGCCTGCCGATGGAGCTGAGCGCGTCGCCGGAGAGAGGAGGCTCCAGCGAACTGCGAGAAGACCTCAGCGTGCGTCGGCTCCACCGGACGACACTCCATCAGCGTCGAGTCTCGCCGTCAGTCATCTGCACGCCGATGTACACAAGCCGGGAGGACACAACAGAGCACAATGAGAGATGCGAAAAAACCAACGTGGAGGTGGCAGGCTGCAAACGCAAAACGAGCTGCGAGACTATGTGCGACTTGGAGTTTTCGTCGCCCTCCCTTTTTGAAGGTCGGCGACTTGGATACCAAAGTTCTAGGGACATGCAAAGGACGTGAACAGCAATTTCGACCAAAATCAAGCAACAAGAAAACCCAGGGGCTTTGGACGAAACAGGTCCAAAATGAGAAGGCTGAAAATTATAGTTGAATACAGCAGTCACTTAATTTAGTTCAAAAAAATTATCGAATGTAAGGAGCAGTTTGGTATGGTGCAGCCAGCCCTGATTGGCCACAGGAAGCTCAGCGACAGTGGATGAGCACACATGCTATGCAGTATTAAAACCCAATCAAGTACACAACTGACTTGTCACATTCTTTACTATCTCTTTAAGAGACAAACATTTTACACTGATCTCTCCCTACCAAATAAACTGCAGGGAATCGCTATCACACAGAAAGAAGTGACGAGAGACGGCCATACTGACAGCAACAGCAGTCTTATGTTGGCGCGCCGTGTCTCGTGGCCATCAGCGGGGTATCCGTCGTTTCCTACAGTTCTCCTGCGAGACAAGCAGACAAGCTTGTGTTTGGTGCGTCCCAGTACACCGCACGGGCTCAAACCTTCTCTCCAAGAGCCATTGCACCAAACTGGCCGAGAGTGGCCCAGTGCCCACGTCCCCTCCCCACAACCAGCCCATGCTTCCGTCCTTCTGCTTGGGTCTGGCCCGCACACGCAGGAGCAACTGGCAGACGTGCAGCGGGTTGACGCTCGAAAGCGGCTCTCCTTCGGAGCCGCTCCCTACTGTTCGCTGCAGCACCACACTCAACGCCGCCTCCGACGGCGCTGTGACGACCAGCATCTCCGTCATCCCCGTCGCGTCGGGCAATCGCGCGCTCCTGCTTCCCGAGCCCGACTCGTTCACGGCCAGACCTGCTGCTGCAGCCTCCAGCAATGCCGCTCGACTGCTGCTGCTGCCTCCGCCTCCGTCCCCAGCGCTGACCCCGACTCCCCCAGGTCCATCCACACCGTCGACCAGTCCCGCGTCCAACAGAGAGGCGAAGCCACGTTGGGCCCACCCAGGCTGCGACCTCCGGGCGCACGACCAGTGGTCGCGCGCGTGCACGCTCACCATCGCCACTCTTGCTCCTGCGGCCTTCCCTCCTCCCTGCTCCGAAACCGCTTCCTCCCCTCCTCCCTGGGAATGCACTCGCACATCGTCTCCCGAAAGTGCCGTGGACGGCGTTGATGTGCGCAAGCTGGCGGACGAGGAGGATGAGGCCGATGACGCAGGCAAGGGCGACGACGACGCAGCAAGCGACGGACCGCTTCTTGTCACAGAAATGAGGAGGGAGACAACCTTGCTGGGAACGCTGTTGGTCATGGCCGTCTCCCAGTCCTCCGCATCCTTCGCGTCCAGCTCCTCCACTTCCGACGGCGTCTCCTTCCCCGCCCCCTCCCCTCTGACCACAGCGCTCCTGCCCACCGTCACAGCAAAGAGCGTGCTGCTGCAGCTGAGGCGCGACCGCAGCAGCGGGGCCTTGCGGTGCCAGGACCCGATAGACAGCAGGGGCCCCCATTCCCGAAGCGCGCACAGCAGGGCCGCGCTCGGCCCCTCGTACTGCCCAGCCATGGTGGCCACCGCCGCCACGTGCTGCACGCACTTGTCAAAGCGGCACAGAGCGTGCGCCGAGCGGACGGCCGCGGCGGCGGCGCCGGCGTCCGCGTCGAAGCGGCGGCGCCAGTCGCGAGCCCACCTGCCCCGCGCGTCGCACAGCGCAAAGCCCTTCATCAGCCGCTGCCTTTGCTCCTCCCGCCTGCGCTCCACCTCCTCTTGCTTGCGCACCCACGCCTTGTCCCTCACCACGGGCACTCGCCATAGAAGCCTGCGCTCTGCTGCCCGCTCCCCATCAATCCCACCTCCTGGCAACCTCTCCCCCTCCAGGGCACTATCTCCCTGTTGTGTCTCTTCTCCCTCTGATCCGGCATCTCCCTGGAACGAACCCTCTCCCTCGGAGATCTGGTCAGGGTCGTGCACTTCCTGAATCCT